>ONZH01008019.1:0-180757 GCA_900303285.1 Rhinella marina | reverse complement strand
TGGACTTTCCCTTTCGGGCTATCCTTCTTTTAAAATGGCAAGCGTCTCATGGTCCGCTCTTTTTCCGATCTGGGACCGATCTATGATATTCTGGAGATTCCCCCGATGGACATATTACCGTGGGACCTCATCAAAGATGTGGCAACCTTACTGGAGGTTCCGAAGATTCTTCCCTTCGAACTGTCCCAATCTACACCTAAGGCGCAGAGGTCCAAGAAATCAAAATCCGCAATGACGCCACGGAGGATCTCGATAGAAGATACTTGAGACTGTGCTGGGGAGTACAATGCTTCCATCATTTCACTTACTTCAGCTCCTTAAGTTGGACTGATAGTCATATTTGCATACTTGACTCCTTTATCCCTTCTTTCTGATCTCCTCTGCAAGGTGCTTTACACTAAGTCAGCTTTCTTTTCTTATATCCCACTTCTTTTGCTCTTTCTGTTGTACTTCATATGTTATGCTACACTACCTATGTAACTCACCCCTTTCTCCTCCCTCATTTACCCTCTCTACCATTTTTCCCTTGAACCCCCCCTTTTTCCCGTCTACCCTTTTTCTCCCTCCCGCCCCTTTCCCCCCTTTTCATTCCTTTCTCCCCCTTTCTTTTCCCTCCTCTCCCTCTTCTCTATCTCTTCTTTCCCCATTTCTTCTTTCTTTACTCTTTTTCTCTGTTCTAGTAATAGAACTTTCTTTATTTTTTCCCCCTGCTAATATATATCTATACATCGCGTTTCTCCACTTAGTAGCTCTTGCAATACACTGTTAATCCCCCATAGCAGGTCTGTTTGTAGATACTGTGAGGTCCCTCTCTTAAGGGGTTGGAGCTATGGTTCCCCCCCTCCTTCATAGAGCTCTGGTCCAAGACTGGCAGTCGTGGGTCTATCCTAGCCTTCGACTCCCACTTCTTACTAAGCTCTCTTTAATGTAGGTGAACGGGGTAAACTTGGTTAATTTAACCTTATTCCCCCTCCTACCGCCCCACCCACTGAGTGGTTTTGGGTTGTTCTACCAACTTAGGCCTTTCCGATATGGCCGATTTAAGGTTATCTTTATTTGTTCAATGTGTTGGATTTTTATGTTTATTTCTGTTACTTTCTTTCCAGTCGCCCAGACTTTCATTGCTCACCTTGAAGCGGATTGTGAGGTTTTGCTCTGACACTGTACTCGGAGGATGCTGCAACTTAAGGGATGAGTACCATATTTTGACTTTTGGTCTTTACTTTCCATCCTTCCTAGGTCAATTAGCCTTTCTGTCTCCCCTAATTACATCAAATGGCTGATATACGAATAGCCTCTTATAATGTCATGGGCCTGAATTCACCATCTAAGAGATGCCAGATTTTTGATGTACTTAGAAGGAATAGAGCTAATGTGGTATTTCTTCAAGAAACACATTTTAAGACCAATCGTTACCCAAATCTTTCCTATTCTCATTTCTCACAATGGTTCCATAGTGGCTCTCCTTCGTCTAATTCTAGGGGAGTCAGTATTGGTTTCCAAAGGAAGCTCCCTTTTCATATTCTAGACCAGAAAATTAATACAGATGGTAGATATCTCATGTTAAAGGGTAAAATTAGCACACAATGCTACACATTTGTTAACGTGTATGCCCCTAACACCAAACAGATCTCCTGGCTCAGGGATCTTCTTTTACAACTTGATTTGTTTAGGGAAGGTATCACAATCTTTGGAGGCGATTTAAATGTCTCCCTGAACCCATTGATTGACACCTCTTCTGGGAGATCTGTCCATTCCCAAAAAGCCTTGAGCTCTCTACTCAATAGCCTAGGAAATGTAAACTTGGTAGACGCTTGGAGAATGATGTACCCAAATACAAGGGACTATACTTTCTTTTCAACGGTCCACACCTCTTATCAGCGGCTAGATCATCTTTTCGTATCAAAAGAGCATCTCCAGCTGTGTTCGGACCTAGACATAGGTACAATTTTATTATCGGACCACTCTCCGATTTACATGTCGGTGAGTGCCCCGAATAGGACGCGCTCCTTCATGACTTGGCGCCTCAATGAATCTCTCATTAGCAATCCTCAAACACAAACCAAACTGGCCCACTCTATTGCAGAACACTTTAAATTAAACGAGTCACCAGCCATTTCACCCCAAACACTCTGGGATGCCCATAAGGCCTTCGCTAGGGGACAATGTATAAGCTTAGGTGCCCATATCAGAAAAGAAAGGCTAAAACAAATTGATAACTTGCATGCCCGAATTAAAAAATTGGAATGCACACATAAACAGTCTTTGCTTCAGAATAATCTAAAAGATCTTAATGACCTTAGAGAAGAGCTTAAGAATCTTCTAAATACCATGTCTGCTAAATACTACCTACATGCTCAACACAAAGTTTTCGCTCATGGTAATAAGGCCTCTAGATTTGTTATGCAAAGATTAAAAAATAGACGGACTCATAACTTTGTTGCTTTTCTCAAAGATTCAGATGGTAAGAAGATTTACGACTCCACCAAAATAGCTGAACAATTTAGAAACTTTTATAGGGCCCTTTATAACATTCCTCCTAGCAATCCAGTTGACAAACTTTCCTCATCCTGTTCATTTTTGGACAGGGTACTTCTCCCCTCTCTAACAGAACCCCAGAAACAACACCTCATGCAACCAATCTCAACAGAGGAACTTGCCCAGGCTATTAAACAATCACCCAAAGGGAAGAGCCCTGGCCCTGGCGGGTTCCCGATACAATATTATGCCACTTTTCATCATATCCTAGTCCCGCGTCTTCTCCCAGTACTTAACTCAGCCTTGGAAGACCAACCTCTCTCAGTAGAGATGACTAAAGAGCATATTACCCTCATCCCCAAGGAAGGAAAAGATCATGCTCACTGCCCAAATTATAGACCTATATCCCTCCTTAATGTTGATTTAAAATTATTGGCTAAAATACTTGCCAATAGACTGGCCTCTATTTTACCTACTTTGATACATAGGGACCAAGTTGGCTTTGTCAAGGGCAGAGAGGGAAGAGATAACACCTCTAGAGTCTTAAATATCCTTCATTATTATGCTCATGTGAAATCTCTTCCCTTAGTGCTTCTCAGCACGGACGCTGAAAAAGCGTTTGACAGAGTCAACTGGTTGTTCATGGATCGTGTCCTGGCTAAACAACAATTCCCCTATCAATTTCTAGCTGCTATAAGAGCAATGTACACCAATGCATCAGCCTCTGTTTCAGTTAACGGGGTCCTGTCCGAGTCATTTTGCATTAAAAATGGCACTCGCCAGGGTTGTCCCCTATCCCTTTTATTTGTACTCACATTGGAACCGCTTCTCCAAACTATTAGATCTGATGACCAAATCAGAGGTTTTACCCTAGGAGATCAGGAACACAAAATAGCAGCTTTTGCTGATGATGTCTTAATGATGATTGGTAATCCAGATAGGGCTTTGCCACGAATATACCAACTCTTAGAGCACTACGGTGATTTTTCCTACTTTAAAATCAACCCTCGTAAATCCCTGATCATAACCTCAGGAATTTCTACATTTCACATCCTCAATCTAAAACAACACTCCCCGTTTAACTGGACTTCCTCAACATTAACTTGACTTGGAATTAAGATAGGCCCGAACCCATCCACGTTATTTAACCTGAATTATATTCCGCTTTTGGTGGATATTACTAGCAAGTTGAATTCTTTAGACCTCCCGATCCTATCGTGGTTTGGTAGGAAGAACATACTCACATCTCTGATACTGCCTAAACTTACATACCTTCAACAAGTTTTGCCTATCCATATTCCCTCTTCATATTATAATAAACTAAGGACCCTATTTCATTCCTTCATATGGATGAAAAAGAAAGCTCGTATCTCCTACAAAATGTTAAGTAGACCCAAATTCTTGGGTGGCATAGCCCTTCCAGATCCAGAATTATATGGCAAAGCAATTCTCCTCTCAAGAGTGGTGGATTGGCTTAGGAAACCTCCACACAAATCTTGGGTTACCATGGAGGAATCCTTATTTGGCTCCTCTCTCAGAATGACTCTTCTCACCTCTTCGACCAAAAATAAGTCAGCCCGACAGATATCCCAACTTATCTACTCCACTTTAACCGCCTGGGACTGGATGCAACGCTTCTACCTTGCGATTCCCACCCCTTCCCCTTTGTTACAGGTGAAAGATATCCTCCATTTTACTCCGAAAGCGCTTTATGAGAGCCTTCCTTTGGGGATTAGACATTCCTCAATGCCGCTTAGAGACCTTTTTGGGGAGTCAGATACGTTAGATGATACGCTTTTTAAAAAATTTTTACCTACCCCACACACTATATTGGATCCCTCTAGTTTTTTAAAATCCTATCTGTCACGTAGAGTAGACAAGAAGGACTTCATCCGCCCGCTCACCTGGTTTGAGAGCCTCATAGATGCTCAAATACATCCAAATAAACTAATTTCCCAATTATATGATAAGCTTAGGTCTCCATGCCCAAGTACAGTCCCGCCGTACATTAGACTTTGGGAGAGAGATTTGGACAGATTTTTCACGCCAGAAGAGATACAGGGGTCCTCCTCTCTCCACATAAACTATCTAGGTGTGTTCGCATACAGGAAAACGCATATAAAGTCACATCCAGATGGTATAAAACGCCTGATATCACTTGCCTATATTCTTCTTCTGCTTCGGACACGTGCTGGAGATGCTCAAGCGAAAGAGGAACCTTCCTTCATGTTTGGTGGACATGTCCTCTAATTTATACATGGTGGCTGGAGATCTTCCGCTCTTCAAACAAAATATGTGGTACCTCTATCCAAGCGTCTCCTTTGATAGCACTGCTGAACTTGTACCCACAAGTATCCGGGAGACAACCACCCACTCGGTCCCTCTTCCATCACCTTATTTCTGCTGCACGTTTTCTGATACCAAAATATTGGCTTTCTTCGTCCTTGCCCCCCATGGACCAATGGGAAGCTAAAGTCGCACAAATATGCATATTTGAGGAAATTTCCTCTTGGGAAATGAGATCTCATCACAAATTCTCCAAACTCTGGGAGAAATGGGTGAGCTATAAGAAAAGGGATACACATTAATTCATCTTTCAAAATTGTGGGCTTTCTCTATGGCCCAAATTGTGTTTGCGGCATCCTCCCTTCCATATTTTACATTAAATTCTTGTGAAATATATTGTTAGGAATCTATGACTTTAGTAGTGCTATGACTGAATAATGCCTTTTTACTGATCTCTGTACATTGTAATATTATGGGTGTACTGGACCTACGATGGATGTTTTGCTTTTCTGGGGTTCGTTTTAACCTCTTCTGTTGGAAACCATGAGTTTTTCAATAAAGCTCTTTTGAAACTTAAAAAAAAAAAAAAAAAAATAGCATCTCAGATTAGAGACCAGGTCAATGCCACACAGAGTTCTAGCAGCAGACACATCTCTAAAACAACTGTTAAGAGGAGACTGTGCAGCAGGCCTAAATGGTAAAATAGCTGCTAGGAAACCACTGCTAAGGACAGGCAACAAGCAGAAGAGACTTGTTTGGGCTAAAGAACACAAGGAATGGACATTGGTCTGATGAGTCTAAATTTGAGATCTTTGGTTCCAACCACAGTGTCTTTGTGCGACGCAGAAAAGGTGAAGGGATGGACTCTACATGCCTGGTTCCCACCATGAAGCATGGAGGAGGAGGTGTGATGGTGTGGAGGTGCTTTGCTGATGACACTGTTGGGGATGTATTCAAAATTGAAGGCATACTGAACCAGCATGGCTACCACAGCATGCTATTCCATCCAGTTTGCGTTTAGTTGGACCATCATTTATTTATCAACAGGACAATGACCCCAAACACACCTCCAGGCTGTGTAAGGGCTATTTGACCAAGAAGGAGAGTGATGGGGTGCTACGCCAGATGACCTGGCCTCCATAGTCACCAGACCTAAACCCAATCGCGATGGTTTGGGGTGAGCTGGACCGCAGAGTGAAGGCAAAAGAGCCAACAAGTGCTAAGCATCTCTGGGAACTCCTTCAAGACTGTTGGAATACTATTTCAAGTGACTACCTCTTGAAGCTCATCAAGAGAATGCCAAGAGTGTGCAAAGCAGTAATCAAAGCAAAAGGTGGCTACTTTAAAGAACCTAGAATATAAGACATATTTTCAGTTGTTTCACACTTTTTTGTTAATTCCACATGTGTTAATTCATAGTTCTGATGCCTTCAGTGTGAATCTACAATTTTCATAGTCATGAAAATACAGAAAACTCTTTGAATGAGAAGGTGTGTCCAAACTTTTGGTCTGTATTGTATATAACTGAGAGAAAAAACTTAGTCTTTAGACGGCGGCTATTGTACCGCAAACCACTCAATTTTTCACTGCACTGTAGGATATATAACTGAGAGACAAAATGTATATTTTCTAGACTCCAGCTAGTGTGCAGCACATGACAGAATTTTTCACTGCACTGTAGTATATAACTGAGAGAAAAAACGTATATTTTCTAGACTCTGGCTAGTGTGCAGCACATGACAGAATTTTGCACTGCACTGTAGTATATATAACTGAGAGAAAAAATGTAGTCTTTAAATGGCGGCTATTGTACCGCAAACCACTCAATTTTTCACTGGACTGTAGTATATATAACTGAGAGAAAAAACATAGTCTTTAGACTGCAGCTATTTTACCGCAAACCATTCAATTTTTTCACTGGACTGTAGTATATATAACTGTGAGAAAAAACGTATTTTCTAGACTGACGCTACTGTATAGCACATGACAGAATTGTTCACTGCACTGTAGTGTATATATAACTGAGAGAAAAAAACCTAGTCTTTAAATGGCGGCTATTGTACCGCAAACCATTCAATTTTTCACTGGACTGTAGTATATATAACTGAGAGAAAAAAACATATTTTCTAGACTCCGGTTAGTGTACCGCACACGATAGAATTATTCACTGCACTGTAGTATATATAACTGAGAGAAAAAACATAGTCAATGGCGGCTATTGTACCGCAAACCACTCAATTTTTCACTGGACTGTAGTATATATAACTGAGAGTAAAAACGTATTCCCTAGACTGACGCTAATGTACAGCACACTACATAATTGTTCACTCGTCTGTAGTATATTTAAATGAGAGAAAAAACGTATTCCCTAGACTGCACTACAGATTCCAGCAAGCCAAGATACAGCAGCAACAGCAGCAAAAATGAGTACTGAGAGGACTTTGGGCAATTTCTTTGGGGTCTGTGTGGACCACGTGTTGTCCCCTATATGCCACCAGTCGCTGCACACAGTGTGCAGCCAAAATGGCGGTAGCTGCACTGCAAGTCTCAGCCAGCAGCCAGGAGGAAACAATAAAAAAAGGTGCTTGTAGCCCTTAGAAGGGCTGTTGGGTTCTTTGAGGATGATTCCTGCCTAACCAACATCTAAATTAAGGCCCTAGCACTCTCCCTGACAGACAGCAGCAGCTCTATCCCTAATCTCATGCAGACGGCGTATGACGCGAGCAGCGCGGGACCAGATTCTTATATTCCCAGGTCATCTGATCTGGCCAGCCAATCCCTGCTATCGACTTGTAGGGGTCCCACGTGATGCTAGGAGGTACCAAAGACTCTCCTGCATGTTGATTGGCTGAGAAAAAGGCGCCTAACATGCAGAAAGAGGAAGATGCCATTTTCTCGAGTATTGCGATATGCCCCTAATGTTCGAACGAGCACCAAGCTCGGACGAGCATGTTCGCTCATCTCTAATAATTTTATCGTGTCCCAAAATGTTCCTATGAATCTGATATTTACAGCTTAGTTCCAACATTATATTTCTAATTGACAACAATTCCCCCCGCTAAGAATAACTGTGAAAGTTAAATTATGCAGCATTTATTAACAGAAGAAAGCAACTGCCTAATGCTACACTTTGACAGATGATCATTGCTGGTCTTAAGACTGAGGAGCACAAATAATTAAAAAAGAAAAATATTAAATGCATTTTATAATAAAGCTTTACGAAGGATAATAATAACAATAATAATAATAATAATAATAACAATAATAATATAATGTAAGATAATATAATTTGCAATAAAATAATTGATATGGATAATTATTAAAGGGAATTTGTTATGATAAACTGATTATCTTCATATAACATCTCGTTTCTGTGCCTGATCCTGTGTGTTTTTTTTATGTTTTGTATGTATTGTGATTGTGAACTTTTTCCTTTTCCTTTTCTTTTTTTCTTTTTTTTTCTTTCTTTACTACTTTCTCCAGGAAAAACATATTTTACTTTTGTTATATTCTCTCCTTAAAGGGGTTTCAATGCTCCCTGATTTTGATGACTCATTCTCAGGATAGGTCATTAATATCTGATCGGGTCCAACACTCCCACTCATCAGCTGTTTCTTGCAGCCTCTGGCACTGGAACTAGCACTTTGAATGGAACAGGAAGAACAGCTCGAATCAAAGTGTTGTGTCCGTAACAGGTTATTGCAGATAAGTGCCTATTCTCTGCAGTGGGAGATGAACTATAGTAACCAAGCATGGCCACTATACTTTGAATAGTGCTGTGCTTCTTGTTGTATTCAAAGTGCAAGTTTTAGCAACAGGGGCTGCAGGGAACAGCTGATTGGTGGGGATGTGGGATGTTTGATTCGATCATATATTAACGATATCCTGAGGATGTCATCAATATCAGCAGCATGAAAAACCCCTTTAAGTATCAAAATTCTACACAGAGATTTATGGCCTGGCAGGAACTTATGGGTTTCAAGTGAAATATTGCCTTATAACTAGGGATGAGCAAACTCGTAGAAATTTGGGTTCTCCAGGTTCGGACGAACTTGAGGTCAAAGTTTGGGTTCGGAACCCAAACTTGACCTCGAACCCCGTTCAAGTCAATGGGGACCTGAACTTCACTTTATTATTTTCCGTTATAACATGGTTATAACATGCTTCCGTTATAGCATAAAATAATGGCATTCTTACTACAGAATGCAAAAGAATATGGCCATTTAGGGGTAAAAAAAAAAACATCCACTTGATTACGCTGCCACAGTGTCTTCTATCTTCTTTCAGCATGACCTGCCAAAGGACCTGCGATGACATCACTGCGCTCACCTTGTGGTGAGTTTTCTATAGCTTTTTTTAGTGGTAAAAAATGCTATAGCAAATTTGTGTTTAAAGGAGCCCTAAAGATGGGTTATTGATCTAGATGACCCAGTATTTGACCATATGGTCACCGATTCTTTGGAGTGGGTTCCATGTAATTCCAAGGTAGAGGATGGTGGTTGCTACATACTGTACGGAAAAACTCACAAAGTTTCTGTGGCATTTTTATTAGTGGTAAATTTGTGCATGAAGTAACTATAAAGATGGGTTCTTCCTTTTGTTCTAGAGGACTTGGCATGACCATTTAGTGTATGGCCACTGATTTTTTTTTTTAAGTGGGCGCCATGCAATACTTTGGCACAAGACGCTGGTCACCTGAGCTTCTTCATTTATAGAAAAGGTTGTCATGCTCTAATGTTAATTATAATTAACAAGTAATGCATTTTATATGTGACTGGTAAGATCTCTTCTAGGTAGACATGGTGTAACTGCCGCAGTTTACTTTACACACCTTTCTTTTATTTCCACCACCTCATGGCTGGCAATCATATACACCAATAATTTGCTAATGGGCTTCAGGGAATATGAATTCTCAGAAGCTTCCATGTACCATTATTGTATCAATGATCTCATCTCGACTGTCTATTCAATTACCATTTAATGATGCGTAAAGCAGCTCATGCTGATCAAGAAAAAACGAGCCCTGGTAAACAGGAGGCACATAGCATCAATATCCACCCAACAAGCATGCAGTTTATAGCCTCTTATGTTCTATATGTTCTCAGGCTATGGTTCCTTTCTATTTTCCAATCATTCAGGATTTCTTTTACCCAGTTAAGTGAATGGAAAAAAAAATTGTATGTTGATAATATATGGTAGAGGAATGGTAAAGCATGATGTCCAGAGGCCATAGGGCTGATGCTATGCTTCAACCCCAACAATTACCGATCATCACTTTCTCAACTCGTTAATACTCTGGACTATTCTGTTCTCTTGTATGGAAGAGTTTCCTATATTCTCCAGATATAGGAACCAACTTCCCTTTGCTGTAATACATATGCATACATAGCTATTCATATGCACATACTGTATCTGCTATTGACTCCCACTGGAAAAAAAAATATTTATTTTTTCGTAGACTAGCTCTGAACAATTTACAATGCTTCTCAATGCATACCAGACAAATGCCTTTCATAAGTATGCATAAAATCTGTAGACACATTCAATGCATACACTGGAATAACTAGATTGGCCTTCCATAAGTATGCATAAATTCTATAGGCACATTTGATGCATACACTGGAATAATTTGATTGACAGAAATGTATTGCCTTTCACAGGTATGTATAAACTCTGTAGGTACATTCAATGTATACATTGGGATCATTAGACTGGCAGAATATTATAATAATATTAACTTTAGTATCTAATGTTCCCATTTTAAAGATTTTTTTTCTTCTCCAATTTGACATATAAATGAAAAAGGTAGATAAAAAAGGCTAAAAAATAAATAACATTACTAATGTTTTATTTGGCAGTCAGAGGTGTAACCTCAATTCTAAATCTATAACTGGGTTGTCAATTATCATGCAACTTTTTATAAAACTGATTTTGTCTATGTTTCGGGTTCCCTGCTCGGTGTACGACTTCCTCCTCTGAATCCCTTAAAGTTTTGCCCCTATTTGTAACACCTACAATTGATTAAGGGGTTGTGCTAAGATTTAAATTTACCCCTAGCCACAGAAGAATGACTGGTTGGGATCTGACTGCTGGGACCCCACACACTTCATGAATGGTGTGATGGTTAAAAATATGCACCAATGATCTATTCACCGTTATGGGACTAAACTTTTATATTGGGCTTCTCATTTGCAGTACTATAGAGATTAATGGCTCTACAGTGCATACACATTCAGCCATTGCTCTATTAGTTACATGAACCCCTTTTTTTTTACGATTGGTGGAGGTCCTAGCAAATGGACCCACACTGATTAGACATGTTGGTACAATCCCTTTAGGCTACCTGTACGTGCTACAGATTTTACATAGTTTTTCATGCGGACAAACCATAGTATAATACAGTACCAGCAAAGTGTCTGAGATTTCATAAATCCCACGTGCTTTTCTTTTTCGTTCCATGCAGAAATTAACCTTCCATCCAGATTTTGTGCTGATTTCGCCCTTTTAATTCAAGGATGAGATCGGAGGCACAACCACATCAAATATGTAAAAAAGTCATCACATCACATGTATTTTTTGGTGTGGAAATTTTTTACAAATCTGCATGGAAATATATGCAGATTTTCAGTCTGTAAACCTGTACTGTACATGTGTTTAGGCAGCCATAAATTCATGCCACACAGTCTTTTGCTATGTATTTTGGGAGGTCTACAAGCACACCTTAAAAATGCCTTTATCAGCATTTCTTTTAACAGTGAAATTTTGCCACATATAGGGTGTTTTACCACATTTTTCATATTGTTTTCTTTATGCCTTTTTTCAATAGAAAACAATATACCCAATATACCCCTTTTAAAGTTCACTTTCTCTGTAGAGCAGTATGGGCAAAATACATTGGTACAAAAAATGACACTAAAAGGTGCCATTAAAAAGTGCAACTCACACTACTACTGTTTTTTTTTCAAGCAGGACAAAAAAGACAATAGAGATCTATTATGCTTACATTGATTAAAAAATGCCATTGAAACCCTCAAAAAAACACACCTCAAGACCTCAAGAGAGAAAAATAAACTACAAAAAAGCTTTAATTTCTTACAGACTTCCATGCAACATTGCAAGCAAAAAAGCTAGCCAAAAAGTGCCAAAAACTGCAAAATCAGTACCAGAAATCCTTGACGTCTATTAAGTTGTTGCTAATGTAATGACAATAATTCAGTTTGTCACCACATACTGGGTGCAGCAGAATATTGAGTACTACATGCACACACCCTGTTTATTATACTGTAAATGGCTCAAAAACCAATTTATTGTAGTCCAGCAATGAGGCATAGACATTGCTTTAAATAAATGAAAAACACAAATGAATAGCTCAGTCATCTGTTTAAAGGGAATGTGTCATCAGGAAATGACCTATGGTTTAAATCATGTTTTTTTTTAGTTAAACATATTTTTAAAGAATTTTTTGGTGATGTTATTTTTAATTTTCCATGTCAATATCTATATTTAAATAAAAGCCATAAAATCCTGGCCCCTAAAGGTGGATTTAGATGGGACAACTGAGCGGCCGATTATCTGGATGGATGCATCGTTCAGTGAAGGAGACTGCATATTTACAGGCAGTGATCTTCTTCACTATATGAGGATGGTGGATCACTATAGAGATCCCTCTTCCTCATACAGAATCATGGCTTCTAAGCAGCAGATCACTGTTTATACCACACGATCTGCTGCCCAGAAGCCATGATTGGTGGTGTCTGCACGAGCGTCAGGATCACCCGATGAATGAGGGCTTCGCTTATTCATTGGGTGATCAGCGGTGCATTTAGACAGCCAGATAATTGGAAATGACCAATTCACGATAATCTGGACGAATATTGGTGCATCTAAATATACCTTAAGTCTAAAATCACTTCACTGCAGATACCTCCTTATCTACGCACATGATATATAATTATAGGCAGGATTAGAATGACAGATAAGACAGGATTCACCATTCACAATAGGTAATTGTCAAAGCTTATCCTTTCCTTGTACAATGACCTCTGCAGAGGTCACAGATCATGCCTAGAAGACTCTCCCATAGAAGTCAATAAGGTCCCCTCCTGACCATTGTGTCTATGGCCCATGGGGCTCAAGCAAGATGGCCGCCCCCCATAATCATGTTCAGGAAATAGAATAAAAAAAATCTGGAATCAGAAAATAAAAACACATTAGTAAGTATGTTACTATTTGGTTTTAAGTGGCAGAATAAAAAATTTGGTGACACATTCCTTTAAGATCTAATTCCAGAAAAAATTGCATTAAGCTGTATCTGTCCCTTGTGCTGAAACATTTCGAGCAATGTCTTATCTCTTTCCTTTTCCTCTTTCTCTGTCTATGAATCATTTACTGTAATGTTTCGATGTAGCAAAAATGCCATGTGCAAATAAAAGACAGAGCAGGATCCACTTAGCACCATTACTGTGTTAACGATCAATATACACTTAACATCCCGGTATGTCCACTAAAGCCTCTCACTAAGAAATAATGTGGTCGTGTCAGTCTTTAGCTATAGAAGCATTTAGTGACTTTTTTAAAATCAATATTTAATGGGGTATGGAATATCTGTTTGCTCGCTTTCTGGATTGTTAACCCACCCAGCGCAAAAAAAACTAGTTAAAAATGTTGTTCCGGTGAATAAATACGGGTATAACTCTTCATTTTTTCTTTACTGCAGCCACCTAGTACGGAAAGTCTGTTGATATTATATTTTTATAGCTTTTCTGTTATAGAGCTTAATTTCCTATTTCCAGGAAATCACAAAACCAAGAAATGATACAAGATATGGCATATCTATCATAGAGGCTGACCACACAATTGCTATGGGGTCCAGGGGATGGGGGCCCAGCATTGAATAGCTTTTATTGTACTTGACATAAGTTGACTGCATTTTATATCAGCTGCCGCTAGGAGGAGCTCAGTGCAAAAAGTTTATTTATAGCTTCCGCTGATGTCAAAGGCAACTGTATAAAGTAGGGAAGTAGGATTTTTTTTATATTTATCTATGCAAGTTGTCTGCTGTAATTACATTGAGAAATATGGTGATCAGATTGAGAGCCATATTGTGGAAGTCAGATAAAGTGGGTGTATCAGAGTGATTTTTTTTTTACAATTTTTTGTTAAAACATTTCTTCTGCTTAACAAAAAAAATTAAAATTCATCAGAAATCATGTTGCCTGGGAGTGTTGCATTCACACTGAGAAACTGGATTTGGCTGGGGGTCCCACATTAATTTTTGTTATGGGCAACTAAGAGATCTGTATATGCCACTGATGGCAGCTGCCACTAATGGGCTTACTTTACACTGTTTTATTCATGTACCAAGATTAATGTATACATTGGTATTGAGTAAGCTCCCTCTAGTGGCAGTTGCAGGCTGCTTTAATGTTATAATTTAAGGAGTAACTGACATGTCAGCTGACTTCATATGTACATAAGGAAAAACACGATGTCTGTCATTTATATGGCTTGGGTCCTGCATTTCTCAACAGTTTTCCCTATGAATGCTCTATCTTTAGCAAGACATCATTGTAGTTGAGAACTCCAATTTCTCATGGTACTAATTTTTACAGCCAAGCCAAGCTAAACTTGATGTATAATGCATTAAGTAAAAAATGGCACAAAAAGGTTAACTAACTCTTTCAGTGTATTTCAATAGCTTTTGTCATAACATGGCATGAGATAACATGCCATCTTAAGGGCCTAGTACATGGGATCTTTTGATCCCCTCTCCAATTCACCCAATAGAGATCTAATAATATACTTTCAATGTATTTCAATGACCTTTGTCACAAGATGGCATGAGACAAAAGTATGGCATGTATTATCAGAGTCGATTATAGCTCAGTTACATTTCTACATTATCGCAGCATATTAATAAAACCCCCTACAGGGTGAAACTTACAACACAACTACTGTGTGGCCACAAATAGACCAATACACACTCCTCAACATTGAAATTGCAACACCAAGAAAGACAAGTCATAGAGTTATGCAAATCAAGGAAGTAGCAGATGTCGCTAAGATCTGCAGATCAAATTTTCAATTTACAGCTCATCTATTTAGAAGAATGGTGCATAGTGATCCATTTTGTACTTTTCTGTAATTGAAACTCTATCACACATCCCAAGCCTAGGGAGGCAAACAGTATCTACACAAACCATCAGAAGGTGTTTGCATGACATTGCACTGTGAGCCAGATGTCCAGATACAGTTGTTCCATTGACCTCACATAAGATATCATGGTGCACAGTAGTAAGATGGCAATGGAGGCTGGAATGGAGGTCTAGTCTCTTTAGCAATGAGTCCCTCTTTTGTTTCAGACACAATGACAACCAGAGATTGGTCTGGAGCCCATGTGGGAACTCCATGAAGAGGCTTTTACAAAGGAATGTCACATTTTTACTTCTGGAAGTGTGATGTGGGGTGGCATAACAGGCAGTAGCTGTACCTTTCTAGTCTTAATTTCAGGTACACAAACAGCTCAGTGTTACATTGATTTGGTGATGGAACCAATGGTAATGCCATTTCTCCAAAATGTCTGAGGAACCATTTTTCAACAGAACAAGACAAGGCTGCATGTTGTTTATGCTACTATATGCAGACTGTGTGGCCTAAACGTGCTACCATGGCATGCAGTTTCTTTGGATTTGGACTCCCATCCATTAAATCTGGGACGTAATTGTCGCCAATTGCAAAAGAAGCTGCCAGCTGCTGATCTTGATGATTTGCATGTCCAAGTGCATTCAAACATTCCTCAGACAACCATTAATAACCTCAATAATCCATGTAAGTGCATGTATTTCTGCACATGGTGCTCATACTTAATACTGAACAAATTGAGATGTTTTGAATATTTTGTTTCCACTTTTTTGTCATTTAATGTTATTAAATTATCTATTGGTCGTTTGATTTCTATAATTACAGGACTTTTCCTTCTTGTTGTTTCAATTTCAATGTTGAGGAGTGTAGTATGCTCTTCTAGAGAAAGGAAAAAGAAGGACACTCTAATACTGTAGGTTAGATTCATGGGTGGTGGGTATGCTCTAATATGCCTTCTGGAGTTTTACTTTAATTTATATATTGGGAATAGTTAATGATAAACTTGAGATTGTTGTAGTTGGCTCCTATGATGAATTTTTTTACCATATCACACCAGTAAGTCACACTTTAACAATGAATGATATCCTCCTTTATTAGGTATTTCTTCTCCTTTTTTCAATATTACTAAATAAATGTTTCTTTTCTTTTTTCATGTCTGCTGTTGAAACTCTTTACATCTGCCTAGCGGCCATGCACTAAATTCTCTTTGAAGTTATCTCTCCTTTCACACTAAGAAGCAGCTGGCATTACTTTGAAGAGCATTTTAGTGCCCCAAGACTAAATGGGTCATATTAGGTCTCATGTGATCTCCCTACTGCTCGGATACAGATACTATAGCTTTGCATACATTTTATTGTTAATGGTATCTTCACATCACATTAAAATTATGCATTAGAAACATCCAGTTTTCACAGGGCAAAACCTTCACATTGCACGCAACTTTAGCTTGATGAATGGTGTTATAGCCACTGGCCATTTCCCTGCTACAGTTTTTTTTACATTTCTACCTTCCTTGACTAAAACAGGAATTTGTTTAGGAGCATAAAGTTGAATTCCCAGCCTCACACATTTCGTTTTTATGTCTTCTTCAATTGGTACAGATAAGTGTAAGATTTTTACATTATTTTAACATTTTGGTAAAATTTTATGGAGATACACATACACCATCTCTGATCCTCGAGGGACCCATTGCTTGTTTGGACAGAGGCCATCTCTTCTAGGACAACCCTCTGATTCATTCTTTACTTTTATGGGATAACATTGCCTCTATGGGGAGTAGGCTTAAAGTAGTTCCCATCACCCATTGGGAGGGGCCTCCTTTTGCCATGGGCCCAATGGCAGCTGCCTTGGCTACCTCTATGCTATGTATGTACTTTATAACTGTACACAAGAGAAAAAAACTCAATTTTCCCTCCAGACTTTGGTAATACAATTTAAGAATTTTAACAGTACTACTTTCCTCTATACTGGAGACCACAAACCTCAGACTACCATGTTTCAGCCCAGTTTCCTGTTTAAAATAATACAGACAGTGCCCAATGACCTAAGGCTACATTTATATAACAAATAAAAAATGGGCATGGCATCTGTTATTCAAGGCCATCACACAGCTATTTTCAGCCTATGGATGTATTTGCACTTTAATTTTTTAATGGACACAACCTATTTTGTCAGGTCGATCCCTGTTTCAATACAATGCAATATATGCTGTCAGTTGCCTATGAGATCCAGCTTGACATAATGACCATCAGCACCCAGTGATCACATTGCAAGAGGGAGCTTCCTCTCTATGTATACCCCTTACCCCTTAGATGTCATGGCCAGCATTGACTGTGGCATCTAAAAATTTTATCAGACGACATCAGAGTTTTCAGTGATGCTGACAGATACAGAAAGGAACTGCTAGACCTCCTTACTGATTGAGAGAGGTTAGCTCCTGTGTCCGCTTGATCAGTGTGCTGTATATGTACAGCAGAAAGAAAGAAGCCACTCATGTTGAGAAGGGGTTAAAATATGACCTGACTCAAATAACCCTCAAGCAGCAACAGGGACAGAAAAATAAAAATGAAAATAAAGGCTAAGTAAAATTCAGTCTTAAAGAAAAATCAATGTGACTGAGTATTTAGGAAGGCTTTCATATTAAGATATCCTGTGATAAACCTTTCCACTTTGAAGGACACAGAAGAATTTTTTTTGTTAACAGAATTTGCATGGTTAATGAAACATTCATAACCAGCAATGGAACGGAACTCAATTTATAGAACAATATGTGAGAAATCCATTGTAATACTTCACGCGGGGCTTTTGGAATAGCATTGTCATGCAACGTTGTGTATTTGTCTATCTGTAAGTAATTGCAATGCACTTTCCAATTTTGGATTATTGTTCACTGTCCTAAAAAAAGAAAATTGAATGCACATTTTAAGCCTTGTCAGAGACTATTTTAACTTAGTCTTGTGGAATATATTGCATGCCACCTCTTTTTGAAACTTTCTTGTAAGGTTATTTTATTGACACTTTTGCTGAAATCACAGATTCCTATAGAAGCAATTTTAGACAGCAAAAGAAGAGTATAATTATATTCTAATAAAAGAAATAGAGTTTTTACAATCCACTTTTTTTACTGCTTCTCTTCTAGCAAATATTTGACTTTAACTGCACAGTTGGCTTTTTTATCTTTTTAGCTGACTTAAGTAAAGTTAAATAAGGAAAACCCCAACTATTCAGTGGACTAAGCTAATGCCATGCAAGTCACAAATGCCACAGCACTCCGGTTCTCCTGGCTCATGACCTGTGAGAAAGTGATCACATATGTATTTTTAAAAAGAGGGATTTTTATAAATATGTTTCGATACATAAGCCAATAGAGGCTGAAGTGTTGGCTTGTTGATCTGTGTTTGCTCCTCATGTATGCTATATGTGATGCATATGGCACTTTATTACATAATTTAACTTCAAATATCAAACATCTACATGCCTGTAGGGGATAATTATTAGGTTGGCTGGGCTCCTACCAATTTGACTCCCAATGATCACCAAAATAGGTCCCTGTCCCACTTGGACCCCCCTTAAATTGGACGGAGCAGACGGTTGGAAACACACGCCACCACTTTATTAATTTCTATGGGAGGGCAAGATATAGCCAAGCGTTGTATTCATAGAAATGAATGGAGAGGTGGCGCACACATCTAATATTATCTCCTGTGGATAGGAAATAACATTTTTTAACCAGAATACCCCTTTAAGAGAGCCACCCCCAAATATGTTATTAGTAAATGATGTAACGATATTATTTATATTAATTTACTTATAGATATATTGATATGTACAAATTATGAGAGCAATGGTCTGTTTTTGAGACATAAGGCTCTGTTCACATTTGGGCTTTTTACTTAGCACCATCTACTCTGCAGCATTATTTTTGCGTCATTTTTGGAACTCTGACAGGCCCTCTATATAATGTGATAGGTCAGGATTTCAGGATTCAAAAGAGGGAATCAAAATAGATTAGTCATGACTGTCGTAACGCTACTGTGAACAGAGCCATAAATCTTTGCAGTCGTTTATTAAATCAATTGAAACAAATAACATGAAGGGAATTTACTTAAGACGCGCCCCGAGGAAACTAGGAAGTATATACTGTACCACATAAGAAACAGCATTCAATACCATCTGTCTTATACCATATGCCAGTGTGTGCATTTGTAATATCTTTCATAATGCTCTTCATCTGGGCATAGCAATGTCATTCTGTTTGGCTATGTACCATACGCTAGGAGTATGAACCATTTGCGGTGTCCATTCTGCTCTGTGAACATTTCTGGAAATGCCTGATACAAGTCACGCAGTCTACACTTCCTAATACTACATATAAAATAGATTAGAACAGACTTTAAATTTTCATAATTTTTCCTGATGATCATATTAATTGAATCTAGTTTGTGGACCATTAAAACATGTCTAATTCACCAAGCTTTATGTTAATGCCTCAGGCAAAATTGCTATTTAAAATGAAACTGATCAAATGATCATAATTTAGTAAAAGCGATCTACCAGGGTCCTTAATGGGGCAATCTGATTTTGTTTTTATTTAAATAACGGGTGGTGCTATTAGAATAATAAAAAAAATATATATACTCACTGTCCCAGAAACCTCTTTGTTGCAGTGTTGCTGCTCCTATCGTCTTCGATGTTATAGCCATGATTTTTTTTTATAATAACCTGCCTGTATACCAAATGTGACTGCTGCAGCCAGTCACTGACCTCATCAATATATGGCAAGTGATTGGCTGACGAAAGGAAAACAAGACTGGTGGAGAGGACAAAGCAGCGACACTGGATTTGGAATGGTGAGTATATATTTTTAATTATTGTAATAGTGTTCTCTTTTTTTTATTAACTTAGCCTCCTTTAATTGTTTCACACTAGTCCTTTAAATGCAAAGTTAATTTTCTTTAAAGGGGTTCTCCGGGAATTAAGAAAATGAAAATATGTAAATATTACTTTGTTATAAATATATTCCTAAATACCTTTCAAAAGTTATAATGGCTCGTTTTGTCTAGCGAGCAATGATTAGGAGAAACAAAATGGTTGTTGTCCTATTAGTACATACATAACCTGTCCTAATCACACAGGAGGACAAGTTACTTCACAACACTGAGGTAAAGAGCTGCCTCATCTTTCTCTCTGCTCTGCTTGTCAGGGATTATGATCCTGAATACAGCAGATAAAATCTTTAGCTAAATCTCTGTAGGAATGGAGTTCATGAGCAGATGTGGCTAATGAGCAGCAGCACTTGTATGCAGTCTCTATTACCACAGTCTGTCCTGTCTATCCTCTCTGTACTTGTTCATGTTTCCTCATGAACTCCATTCCTACAGAGATCCAGCTGAAGATCTTATTATCTGTATTCAGGATCATAATCCCTGACAAGTACAGAGGAGGATGAGGCAGCTCCTTACCTCAGTGTTGTGAAGTAACTTGTCCTCCTGTGTGATTAGGACAGGTTTTGTGTGTACTAATAGGATGTTGGCCACTTTGTTTCTTTGTTATAACTAATGAAAGGTAATTAGGAATATATTTATAATAAAGTGATATTTACATATTTTCATTTTCTTAATTCCCGGAGAACCCCTTTAACATCATATTATTGCTTGGTATTGGGCTATGCAGTAGAAGTTCCAAAACAACAGTCCCTTCTCTAACATCAGTTCCTGCTCTGGAGGCATTGCCTAAATTTTCAACAAAGTATTTGATATTCACAGGAAGCTTGTTTTCTTTTTCTTTTTTTCTTTTTGTCTGCCTTTCCTTTTCATTTTGGCTTTACCATGCCAAAATTCAACACAAACTATTGCCCTTCTGTAGCAGTCAGCACAAATGATAAGACCTTTTATATAGATAGGTAATCCATTGCAATTTTACTGCTGCTGTGAGCAGCACATGTTATCAGCAAGGTAATCCCCATGATATTAGTAGTATTAGTAGTATTAACGGTAGAACTGGTATGAAATATGTATTGTTCTCTTAATAGGCCTAGATAAAGATGTCCACAAAAAAGCATAGATAGATTAGATTCAATAGATTAGTGTAATGTGTGGTGCTCTAGTTAAATGGCTACAAAGGATCTCTGTGGCCAAAGCAATAGAAAGACTGCCATGGTAAAAGTGAAAAAGAAAAAAGCTACAGAACCAAGATAGGAAGTGGAACAAGGAATGACTTCAAAATATGACTTCTATATCCAGAAAACCATCCACCCATTTCATATACATATTTATGGAAGTGTCCCTTTAAGCTTATTATTGTTAAGACCGCTTCCTGCAGCCCCCCCCCCCCAGTAATCATCTTCAACCTCTGGGAGTATAGCAGTAGAAAACCACCCTTGGTAATGTGATGTCCTTTTTCAAAACATTGCGTTCTTGAATTTTACAACTGGTCCATATATTTCTTATAGCATTACATTTATATCTGGATGGTAATAGTATGCATACAGAAATGCGTGTCCGCCAGAACCCAGAGACAAACTTAATAACTTGTAATAGCAAAATAAATCTGTAATAAGATGAAAGATTTACACTATTAATATGTTCCAACCCACAGAATTGGCATGTAATGTAAAGAATAACAAAAGAGTTAATATTCAGAGGGTTTGTCCTTCTGACTCTACCTTACATTAACGTGCAGTAATCTTCCTCGGTGTTCACAAACTCTTTCAACCTCACTGCTTCCTCATTTCTCAGTAAGTGCTTACAAATTCTTCAATGCCCTCATTGTCAATGTGCTGTCAGCACAGGAAATATCACGACACTGAATCTCATTTTCTCTTTCTATTACAAGTACTAATTCTGTGTAGGAGAAATAGTTGATAACGCCACACTGTCCTTTCTGGTTTGGAATCATTGACCCAGACGCCCCATTTACCACTGCTTTATCATTATTTATAACGTTAACATTTTAGAACTATCCACCTTTTGTAACTTTCTCATCTGGAATTAGATATTGCTTAAAGGGGTTGTCCAGGATTAGAAAAATTATAGTTTCTTTTTTCCAAAAACAGTACTACACCTGTTCTCAGGTTGTTTGTGTTATTGCAGATCTGCCCCAGTGACTCCATTGGAGCCCAGATGCCATACCAGATACAACACATGGACAGTTGATGGCCCTCTGCCCTGACATTCACCCTCATAAGCCTCAAGCTGCTACAGTAGGCCTGAAACTTATGTGGCAGTAGAATGGCACAAGCAGTTGTGGAGTGATGACATTATTGTGACTGCCTGCCCGGTACCCAGATGCCACGATTATATAATTGGGACTTCCTGCACTGGGACATAGACCTCTAAGGCTACAGGTCAGAGGAGGTCTGCGGCTTTCTCCACAGCTGGGTCGGGGAACAGAGCCCAGGTGAGTATTAGATTTTTTAAAAATTTCTGGACACTTAGGTACCAATGGAGGTGTTACCTGTGGAACTATAGAGCTTTACTAGGGGCATTTCTACTATTGAGAGAACTATAAAACTTTACTGAGGGCATGTCTGCCACTAGGATAATTACTGGGCGCACTATATGGCCTTACTGGGGGCATCATTACCACTGCTTGGGGGCCATCATTACCACTGCTTGCACTTTACTGTGGCACTTCTAGTTTTCTTTTTCCTAGGGCCACTTTAGGTTCCTAGTCTGTTCCTGGATAAGCAAATCAGTTCTAAAATTCAAAAATACAACTCAGATTTTTTAAAAAGTTCAGAGTCTGCTTAACTTGAATTTTGTGTGATTTGATTCGGGATAATCATATGAGGAGAGAAAGAAAGATAGAGATAAATCAAAACAGAAAGAGAGAGATAGAAATTGAGAGAAAGAGACATTTCCCAACAATTGAGGCAATTTTTATAGGGTTAAATATTTTTGGACCAAATCGAACCATATAGCCGATTTTGCTTAATTGGACCTGAATCGAATTCTAAGAAATTTTCTCATATCTAGTGATGAGCATTGCTAAACTCTTCACCCACTGCCTTACTTCACAATGACCTCTGCAAAGATTACAAAACATGCTCACAACACTCGCTAAAAGATGTGAACAAGTTATTTTCTCACTTGGTTTTCTTGTAAAGCATATCTCTATATCAGTTTTCATGCAGCATGATAGTTACCTCATAACCATGTAAAGAAAACTGAATTCAAAAATGCAAAGAAGATGTTTCAGTATAAATTGTTAGTATAAAATAAGGAAATACATTCTCTTTATAGTTTATTTCCTTCTTACCTTTACACACAGGTCTGTGATCACTCCAAGCTGCAAAAACATCTGCAATCCTTTGACAAGTGATTTTTTTTTCACCTTGAAGAACATAATCTTCATCACAAGAAAACAGAACTGTTGCACCAAGGCTATAATAAAACATAACAGGACACAATATTATAGAATAAAATAGTAGTTTAGTGATGAGAATATTGAGGGATGTTTTTCTAGGTCTCCCAAAACTGAACAAACGATGGGGAATGTATCTTCATGAGGTCATCAAATGTTTGCCACAGTCAGTCTAGGGGCAAATAACAATGTGGGTTGAACAAGTTGTTTGTATTTCAACCCACGTGCCTAATCTAAAAAAAAAAAGAAAGAAAAAAGAAAAAAATGTCCTCTGCTATTTTCTATATAATTGAAAAACGTTTTTTTGACACACAACCCCAACTGAGGCCCAAAAGGACACTCTTTAGACCTTCAACAGATACATAGAGCCTTATGGATATATTTGAATCTTAACGCTAGCATACAGATGAGATAGATGTCAACAGAATGTTATTATGGGTGACAGTTGTGTCTCCTGGCTCCACAACACACATGCCCACTTGAGCAACATGCGTGTCCACTAAATAAGGAGGCACATCTGGCTTACTTCTCACACAGGGTCAGGTAGTCAAAATTCAATTTCTGCATCCTTTATTTCACATCTGCCTTCAAGGAAGAGTTTGGGTTCCATCAAAATTGGTGGGTTTGACCAACATTTATCTAAAGTGTATGGCCAGCTTAGAGAGGTTGTGAAGGTTTTTTTTTTAATCTAACCCCCACCCAACAATACTTTTGAAGAAATCTATGCTTACCCTGCTGCTCTATGAGTCTATAATCTTCTACAAGGACAGGCGCCACTGCAACCAAAGACAGGCCCCAGTGGTGACATGTCCCAAGAGACATTGACCCAGCAATGATGTGTCACTTGGGGACACATCAATGCTGAGGTCAGTCGTTGGCTGCAGTTGCACAAGCCAGCCATCCATGCGGAAGTTGAAAGATGGGGACCTGAAGTCCAATGAAGACAGCCCAGGAGCCGTGGATCCAGAAGACAAGCAGCGGGAAGCAGTCAAGTATAGAGATCTTTACAGGAATTATTGGGTGGGGGTGGGGAGAAAAAAAAATAAGCTGGACAGCTCCTTTAAGACGTATCCAATGTGCACTGCATCTAATATAGTGGTTATGTGGCTTAATCATTCTGTACACTAGCAGTGGAACTAAATATTTCTTCCATCAGTAGATTTTCTGGGACATTGCTGTTGCTTGGGAAAAACATCCAGGTATTAACACTTACCTTTAACATGGTCCAATGATGTATATGCTCATCTATAATAAATGCATTGCAGGCACATAGCCAGTGGTTAAAGAACCTCTTCTAACAGTGCTTTAGATTACACCATATATCAAGTCTCCCATTATTACTCATTAATCTGCACAATCTCATATAAATATGTGGCTCACATGAGAAATGATTTTAATAAAATATTATTGTCTGAGCAGTTCAAAATGTGAATTGATTCAAATGTAGACCTTGACTCTTTTGAAAGAAGAAACAGGCGACATTGACAATCAAGAAAATCATCCTTTATATTTAAAGCGTGGATTCATTAGATACACATTTAGTTAGTTGAAGGTGAATTTATGTTTGTAAATTAGGGGCAATTAAAGCAAAATTGTATCTATCTATCTATCTATCTATCTATCTATCTATCTATCTATCTATCTATCTACTCCATACACTATCACCTATGTATCAATCTATTCACTAAATATTTATCATCTATTATCTATCTATCTATCTATCTATCTATCTATCTATCTATCTATCTATCTATCTATCTATCTATCTATCTATCTATCTATCATCTATCTACCTATTTATCTATCTACTCCATATCTATCTATCTATCTATCTATCTATCTATCTATCTATCTATCTATCTAATCTATCTCAAAAACAAACAAAATGGGCAGCAACAAAGAAAACAGAGAGTCCAAGGGGGCTTGGTTATATCCCAATATATCCCATACTCCAATGTATGAAAAATAATAAAAACATATTTTATTTACCCATGCGGTCACATCAATAAAATACCTTTTTTTTGCTATTTTTCATACATTGGAGTGTGCTGTCTTTTCGAATCTATCTATCTATCTATCTATCTATCTATCTATGTAGAAAAAAAAATAATAATTCCATGGCACTCCCACAGAGGTATTTCAAAGTAGGTGTCCTTTATTCACCAGCACTGGTGAATAAAGGACACCTACTTTGAAATACATCTGTGGGAGCGCCATGGAATTATTATTTTTATTTGCTTTTGGAAGTTGGATCACCTCCTCAGCCGCTGGTACACCATATTATCACATTACTGCGGTGCTGCTTTCATAGTTTTCTATCTATCTTTTCATCTGTCTATCTATCTATCTATCTATCTATCTATCCATGTATATATATATACATTTATATCTAGTTACGGTTCTGTTACCGTATCTCTATTCACTAAGTAATCATCTCTTACAAGAAGGTGTATAGAGTATGGTTAGTTTTTTGGAAGATATTGTAAGTTATTTTAATGGTTAAAGAATATGAATGGTAAGTATATGTAACAATCGTAATAGCTGAAGGTGTTCATGTAAGGTGAGCCTAAGATGTAGGTGCATTTTAATTGCAATGGTTTGTAACAAATTATTCTGCAAATTGGAAAAATCAGATGAGCACAATTTGTTTCCAGTTAAACACACCTACAAAAAAGCAAATGTTCAGTAATAAAAGACGGAAGGGGGAAGGCAGCATTGCATCGTTGGTTAGTATTTCGGAATCCATTAGTACATTTCTTATGCCATGTCTTAACATAAACCTTCTATATGATCTTTACTTGGATCAAAAGTTTACCTAAAATTAGAGCCTATTCTTTTCCCATTTTCTGGTTCGCCCGGATCAGGACACATATTTGATGCTTGTTTTATACCTCCCTCATTTACTGTAAGAGAGAAAATATATTTGAAAAAGTTATGAATATATATATATATATATATATATATATATATATATATATATATATATATATATATGATATTTTATACATGTTTTATATACACATGCAGGAAGGTGCATTGATTGAGAGTATCACACACTGGAAAAATGAAAATTATAGTCAATTCAAGGTACCTCATGCATTATAAGCATTTAAGTTGTAACAAATCATCAGAGTACAAATATTTCATGGCAAATAATTAATATACAATAGTTATTTTATACATATCATAACACAAATAAGAAAATTTAATAACAATATCCAACAAGAATACATATTATCATTGTATATAGTACTCTTAATTGTAATCATCATGCCCACAGTAATATTTGGGAGGCAGCACCATTGTTTAGAAGGTAATTTTTTTTTGCACATTGCATGTATATTTGTCCCATTTTATAAATATAATTTATAATATAAACTCTAGGTCATCATATCATGATACCAAACTCATACTCCTTAGCCATCATTTCATTTACAGTATGTCTTCATTCTTATAGCCGTCTCATGGCAAGTAATGAAATACATTATTTCAAAAAATATATTTTCGGCAAATTCAAAGACCTGCTTAGCTTTATTAAATAGTTAATCTGGAATTTCAATTTGGTTAGAATTGATTTACACCCTAATCAAATTTCTTGTCCAAATTAGACCAAAACGAATTTTAGGAAATTTGCTCATCTTTAATCCCTACCAGTTTTTGTCCCTCTACAGCAACATTCATCGGCAGTGGTGAGAATTACAAAAACAGGCTTATTGAAGTGAATAGGAGAACGCTCTTGTTTCCTGCATAGTAGGCTGGAGCAGCAATGCTTAAGTAGAGCTGTGTCCCCTTCATTCAAAGGATCAATGAGGGTCTTTGGAGTGAATCCCCCAATAATCAAAAAGTAAGAGCAAATCTTAGCGATATACTGGTGAATTTTGAAAATTGGGTATTATTTCACCTAGTATTTCTACTAGATGATTCAACTTCAAGTGACATAAATGTAGCTTCTGAGCTTCAGCGCAGGTCAATCTCTGCTTAACTGTCATTTTTCATTCTTTTTGTTATGTGTAGGGGCAGTGATAATGACCATTTTTGTAACATACTTTAATTTCCGAAATTGTAAGTTTCTATTAGAAAAAATGCCTCTTGAATTAGCAGCACTCCCTGTCTTCTATTTTATTGAACTGTGGAGAAGTGTCCAGCTGCTCACTGCTTCTTTCCTATCCTATTCTATATAGCCCTAAAACTGGCTATATATATATATATATATATATATATATATATATATATATACAATCCAAAAACAAAAGAGAAAATAACAGCAGCACAATAAGGTGAAATTTGGGTGCAATTCCTCCCATCCAACGCCCGGCTCGGCGTTCCATATACTAATAAAAAATCCAAAGAATGAGGCAGCACTCCACGGCTTGTGCAAACGGTGGGTGGATTTATTCCATAGCAACGTTTCAGCTCTCACAATGGAGCCTTTGTCAAGCAATGATACAACACACAGTGCAGTCTTATATAGGTCTGTTCTCATTGTAATACATAATTAATCAATTTGCATATAGTTAACTTAGTGAACATGATTAATAACACATAAAGTGTACATAGTAATCCTAGTGATACATAACATGATTCTATAACAAAATCACATACAGTATTGTGCAAAAAAATAAATAAATAATTGTGAATAGTATAAAAATTCATAACATTATACTAATAACCATGCTGATGACACCTGAGGGTGGGCGTAAAAATAGGCGTGGTAATTAAAATCATTATAATAAAGTTAAATCTAGTTTACTTACATCAGAAATTTCATTAGTGGTTCAATGGGACCCATCGCGTCCTGTCAGCGTTACTGCGCATGCCCGGCATCACGGGCGTGCAGGCACCGCACCACGCGCTGGCCGTGGTGCGGTGCCTGCACGCCCGTGATGCCGGGCATGCGCAGTAACGCTGACAGGACGCGATGGGTCCCATTGAACCACTAATGAAATTTCTGATGTAAGTAAACTAGATTTAACTTTATTATAATGATTTTAATTACCACGCCTATTTTTACGCCCACCCTCAGGTGTCATCAGCATGGTTATTAGTATAATGTTATGAATTTTTATACTATTCACAATTATTTATTTATTTTTTTGCACAATACTGTATGTGATTTTGTTATAGAATCATGTTATGTATCACTAGGATTACTATGTACACTTTATGTGTTATTAATCATGTTCACTAAGTTAACTATATGCAAATTGATTAATTATGTATTACAATGAGAACAGACCTATATAAGACTGCACTGTGTGTTGTATCATTGCTTGACAAAGGCTCCATTGTGAGAGCTGAAACGTTGCTATGGAATAAATCCACCCACCGTTTGCACAAGCCGTGGAGTGCTGCCTCATTCTTTGGATTTTTTATATATATATATATATATATATATATATATATATATATATATATATAAAATTTGTATCGACCACAAAAAATAATCTACATTCTGGCAACCTGATAAACACATATATGACAATGGTGGACATTTAGCAGACTGGTGCAAAATAGAACTCGCTATGGGCAACCAATCAGATTCCATCTTTCATTTTTCATAGCTCCTTTGGAAAATGAAAGGAGGAATCTGATTGGTTGCTATCGGCAACTAAGACAGTTCTACTTTACACCAGTTTGATAAATCTCTCCCAATGTTCTTGGTAATGTTACATATAGACATGTTAGATGATTGCATCAATATAAAAATATTTTATGTGATGAAATATTAATTTATCTTAAAGAGTTCTGTATTTCCTGCTGTACAACTGGATAATCTTGCAGGATAACAAGCCCTATATCTGGCGGTGGATCTACCAAAGTTATAAAGAGGTTCAGGCCTCTACATAACTACGGGCATCCAGCACCAGCTCTAAATGTAAGACAGCTTCTGAGATGTCTTACACTTAGACCATTTTCTACACCTAAGACAGGCATAGAAAATGATGAGAGAGACAGGCCTACCAACCCATCCCCTTTCCCACCTATGGCATGCCCATTTTTTAGACCTGGGAACAATTTGCAGATTTCAGAGTAACTAACTGCTAACATAGGCACATTTCATGATAATAAATGATCCCTTGTATTAATATGTTACAACAAATTTGCTCTATTGATCCAATGTTTGTAAAAACTGCAAATATATACTTTTTCTCTACAGTTCTAATGCAGTCATATGTGGCTTCATGGTTATAGACTACAAATAAATGTGATGTAGTCTGTTTTTTCAGTTATATATATACATACGTAATATATAGGTACATAGGTACCTAATATGAATAAAAACTACACAGGTCAATCAAGACAAACCTGTTACAATAAGCAGCAGAGTATTAGGTTCCTTCCTTTTATCTGTCCCTTCTTGGTAACTTACCAAATATACACTCATGCAATAAATAAGTAAATAAATACATAAATAAAAATAAAACATGAACCCAGATAGATTGATCCAAAATTCGGCATGCATTTATGTGCAGACAGATATATAAATGATTACAGGTGTAGTCTGATTTGACACTGGGTTGTGCCACATAAGCAAAAGTGTTTCCCCTGCTGCCCTATAAAAATAAGCTCTCAGAGGCTACTTTTGGGTATTGTACCTCTTGTTGAGATATCTGACTGCTAGATAATTAAAGGCATTTTGCATAGTTGATTTACTTTGAAAGGGAGTGCATCATGGGACTGAGAGAAAAAGGATGGTCATTTCAATGAACTGCCTGCCATCTAGCCCTTTCTTACCTACTAGCTATTAGGAGATGTTGGGAGCAGTAGTTATGTGAATGCATGCACCCATGATGAACAGGCAAACCACAAGTAGAGAGGATCATTTATGTTTCTGACAAACGCAAGCATCTTCCACAGCTTCCCAGACATAGATGGCACCTTCATTATGCTCTCATGTCTATGCTGGGACCATTTTGAGGTGCGTGTTGCTTAGCAGAAGAAAATTATGTGTCCTTTATATGTCCTTCCATTAAAGACCTACCACTGTTGCCTTCATTTAAAGTGTTGTTGTGAACGAGAAACCTAGACTGCTACAGACTAGTATTTTTTTCCACAAATCCAGGTTCTATTTGAGATCATTTTCTATTTCCAATGCATTGGAGAAATACAGTGCTGCAAATCATTGGGAATATTATTAAATTAAAGTAGCATAGGCAAATTAATTTGCTTAAGAGAAGCAATATAGAAATTATGGACTCCTGTGTATATTTTGTCTCCAGTAAATCTATTATCATTTGCTAATTTCCCCCAGAAACATGGATAAAGTTTTTAAAATCCTGATCATTTATGTGAGATGGAAAACTTCCATAGTTCCACAGAGACATATTGTATCATTTTTTACTATCAGACTACTTGATAAATATGTGCATGTATCTCTATCAGTCAACTGTGTAATGTTCTCTATGGCACTGGATAACATTACAGATGGAACAGGTAACGATTGAGGCTATGATAAAGTAGACCTATATTAGGACAACGACAATAATTAATATCTCTCTGTTGACAGATACTTATGAGAGTATTTATCAGGGGAGTCAAATTTTGCCCTTCATAAGAGTCTCTGAAGATGGAAAGTGCTGGTTGTGACCAATATAATTAATGATAGTTCAGAGCAGTATGCCAACTTTATCTAAGATGCTTACGTTAATACACATGACTTCCGTGACTTACTATAGTCAACAACAAATCTAAAAGAAAGGTAGCAAAGAAAAAACATGTAGAAATGATAGAAGGTCTGACCTATTACTGTGGTCTACTTCATCATTTACTGTGACAAATTTACTGGCTACATCATCAAGTCTTCTCTAGGGACCTAGACATTGCACCGGCCATGGCATGTAATTTGTACACATCAAATAGGAATATGTATTCCTATTTCCTGTTAATATATTGTACAGTAAAATTGAAAATTTAACTGAATAGAAGAAGAAAAAATGAAAATTATTTTGATTACTGTCTATATATTTTTTTCCTTGACATACATTTTTTGTTTTTATATCTGTCATATTCTCAGAATATACTGCTCTACAGAAACTTTTCAAACAACAGAATAAGTAATGTGTGTCTGATTGGTTGGGGTATATAGGACACCTTACAGTGATGAGAATGATTTCCCATGTTCCCTGTTGAAATGGAGACTATGGTCCACCATGTGCACCAACTCTTTGTTCAAATTCTTTGGGACTTTTGGTGATGCACCACTAACGGAGAGGCAGTGCAAACTTTTGACCATTGCTCGACTGCATTGCTTGACTGCCACCTGATTCAAATGAGGGGCATAGGCCCCCTATTTTCATGACCAGAGGTGGTCCTGGCATCAGATTCCCTCTAACCATACATATGTCACCTGTTTTGTGGATAGGTGATAATTTGTCCTTCTGGGAAAACCCTATTGGAGGAGCTTTAGAATAGGCAATCAGGTGCCCAATGGGTTCAATCTGTTAGATCCCCTCAAGTAACAGAATTATGAGGCTAGAGTACTGTACTCTCTGAATGTTTTTGAGGCATCATGCTTGATCTATATGTGGAGCTATAGTCCAGCCCTAGTGCCAGACATAGGCAAATTGGCAAGCTACTGAGTGTGGATAAACATTGAAAGGACCACAGTTCTTCTGAGAACGCTATGGCCCTTTCATTTGGCTGATTAGTGTGGTCCATTAACTTGCACTGAGTATGCATTGATATTATGTACCTTGAATTCATATCAAGATGCAGCAACTTGTCTGTATGTATGTCACAGGTGTGGTACTAATTCTTAGCATCTTCTTCATTCTGCGGACAAGCTATCATTGTTTTTTCCCAGAAAAAAATCAAACAAGAAACAAGAAAAAAATCTATTTTTTCCATTTGCAATTTATAAGATTGACTTATTACAAATTCATGACCCATTTACCAAGAAAAATCAGTAATGTGTTTGCTTAAATAAATACAAAACTTTCAACGAAGTTAACCATTAATAATTAAAGAGTAATTAATATGAACATAGACAGCAGGGATTAAATGGAAAATATCAAAAAGGACTACTAGATTTATGTAAGCAATCATGCACTAATTCCCTTTAAATAAATAAAGGAAGCACAAAATCTTATCTACTGCAGTCATTATATCCATAAACAAAGGGATGTACGGGCAAGAGCAAAACCTTTATAAGGCTACTTTAACACTCGTGTTTATGCTGGATCCATCAGGGTTCAGCAAATACTAGTGATGAGTGAGCCGGAGCGGCAAGATTCGGGATTCGCACGAATCTTGCCCGCTTCGGCTCGGCTCGGCATCCCAAGGCAGCGCGGATTCGTGAAGATTCGTGAGTCACTGCCAATTTGAAATGCCCGTTTTTTTCAGCCAATCAGCATCAAAGGGAAGCCTGTGGGAACACCTGCTGTGATGTAACAGCCCCTATACCTCCCCAGCAGTGATTGGCTGGCAGTGACATGTGACCTAAATTTACATAAGGTAGGGACCTACAGCATCAGCCTCAGGCCTCATTCACACATCCACAAAAATCGTCCGCATCCAATCTGCAATTTGCGGACATGGGGGCGGACCAGGTGCGGACCCATTCACAGTCAATGGGGCCGCAAAAGATGCGGACGGCACACTGTGTGCCGTCCGCATCCGCACTTCCGTTCCGTGGGTCCGGAAAAAAATAGAACATGTCCTATTCTTGTCCGGATCCATGGACAGGAAAAGGCATTTCTATCATGTGCGTTCCGCAAATTGCGGACTGCACATGGGCCGCTGTCCGTGTTTTGCGGATCTGCAAATTGCGGATCCGCAAAACACGGACAACACCAAACGGACGTCTAAATGAGCCCTTAGGGAGCCTCAGAGGCATCCCTACATGCTGCCCCTGGTGTTTCCTATGCATTTCCAAGGTGTTTCCATCATTTTCTGAGGTTTTCACATGTTGGGGCAAACTTGACTGTGCAGAACCTTTGGCCCATGCAAAAAGATTTGGGTCTCCCATAGACTTTAATGGGATTCGTGATTTGGCCCGAATCCACAAATCCCGCGGTGGCATTCGGGCCGAATACCGAATCACCGAATCTTTTAGGATTCGCTCATCTCTAGCAAATACGCTTCTGTTACTGATAATATAACCATCTGCATCCGTTATGAAGGGATCCTGTTGTATTATCTTTAACATAGCCAAGACGGATCCGTCATGAACTCCATTAAAATGGGGGACGGATCCGTTTTCTATTGTGTCAGAGAAAAATGGATCCGTCCCCATTGACTTGCATTGGGGGTCATGATGGATCCGTTTTGTTCTGCATCCCATGACAGAAAGAAAACTGCAACATGCAGCGGTTTGCTCTCCGGTATGAGAACGGAACGGAAAACATTTTGGTGCACTCCGTTCTTTTCAGTTACATTTTGTGCCCATTGACACTATGATGGATCTCAATACCGGAAAATAGAAACACTACTGTGAAAGTAGCTTTAAGTATATTTATATATATATATATATTAAATAGGCTGTTTCATCCAGAAAATTTCTTTTCAACTATAGGACAGACCAGCAATCAGCTGATTACTACCCCTTCTGCATTAGAAAATGGTATATAGCTGTAATCATATGAGATGTTATGTGTATAAGGCGTTGTCTATTGAGATAAATCATTATTTAGGCTTTGCTCACATGTCCATTATGTCAATCCAATAGTCTGTTCCTGCATGCAGAGCAATTTTTTTTCAGAAGAAAGCTGGTATTTATGACAGAAACCCACCGGTAGTAATGAGGATCTGGCGGTGCCCGGTAGTGTCCAGCTATGTCAGATATGGTAACTTTGGTAGTGTGCTCCTCTGGTGGAACAGACTACCAAAGTTACCTAACATATATGTGAACCTACTCTTAGCTGTTTTGACATTGACATTAATAAAACATACTAATATAAAGTATAAAATCTGCATCAATTTATTATTGATTTTAGTGCCCATCCTGAGGTCCACGAAGCTTCTCTCCTGCATTTCATCTGACAGAGAAAATTCTTCCCCTCTCTGTCTCAGTGATGTCATGAAGGTGACTATCTGTTTAGCACATCTTAACTAAGCCTATCTTCTTCTGTGTCAATGCAGAAGCAGAGATTTAGACAAGTTTAGCTACAGAACTGAGCTAGACAACCAGTCTTCCAGTACAAGTTGGAACACATGAGAAAGTGGACCTTCCAGGACTATTGAACCTGCACTGAAATTGGGAAATAGTTGGAGATTTCATATATAGTCACTGTTGCTTCAATTTTTTTCTTAATAAATCAATAGCACAGGTTAAAATAAGAAACTTTGTAATATATCTTATCAGTAAAAAAAAACAAAAAAAAAAACATTTTCTGTTATGTCTGCCTTGATAGACAAGACACTTGTCAGTACCGAATGATCAGTTTACATGCTGCCCATAGAAGACTATAGAAAGGAGAGGAAGAGTGAGCTCTTAGGAGATAGAGACAAAAAGACCAAGACACACATTCTGTCCATAGAAGTCTATGGAGAGGAGAGGAAGAATGAGATGCTAGAGGGAGAGAAAGGCATTTTTCTGTGAAAAGTTATGTTATGAAGTTTTTATATTCACTTCTTTTATTCTATGTATCATAGATTTAAGTTAATGACAATGATCACTTAGATTACTATTTTTTATTCAAGTTTAAAAACATTTAAACATTTTTTTTACCTTTCTGGACAGCCATATTTAGTGGACAATTCTAATGTTGAGATTAAATTCCTACCATGTTTAAGTTTTATTTATCTCTGCTTAGCCGCATAGTATTGGGCCGGACATATGCAGCTATCTATTTTTTATGCAGTGTAGTTATAGTTTTCAAAACAGTTTGAGCTATAGGATTCTGACATAACCCAAAGTATGTATACCTTAAAGATATAACTGTTCTTATTGGCTGAGCTGCACAACAATATAAATCACTCTTATTGTATGTGCAAGAGCCTTTGGGATAGTGAGACTGAGTTACTGAGAAAATCTGTCTGCTGACACAATATCAAAAAACATAAATTGACTCAAAGGAGATAATTAGGCTAAATTTTAATTATATCATCTATTTTATATGAATTTGATCCATAAAGCTCCCTAATCCCTATTTATTTACCTCCTCTAAAATGTAATATGTATTAAACTTTACCTGTACAAGGCTGCTTTCACACTTGCATCAAAGCTAATCTGGAAGGCTGTTCCAGCAGAGAACATCTTGCCAGGATTCTCCGGAAACCAGCACAGCCAGATAATGTCACATGTCCACTTGACCTCATTAACTATGATGTAAACAGGCAGGGATCCGGCTTCTTCCTGTCATAAATGCCGGAATTCGACCATACAAAAATTACTGCATGCAATGGTTTGGTCTGGCCAAATGCTGCCATTTATGCTGCGGAGCGGCCAGATCCTTGTCTTTTCCTATTATAGCCAATGGGATCCATCGATGAGCAACACTATCCTGCTAAGCGGGATTCAGAGAGGTCTGGGCAGGCTGTTGTCTATTGGATCCATCGATGAGCAACACTATCCTGCTAAGCGGGATTCAGAGAGCTCTGGGCAGGCTGTTCCTCTGCCAGAACAGCCTGCCAGATAGCTTTAGCACATTTTCAAATCTTGCCTAAGAAATATAAGTAAGCAAACCTTGCAAAAAAGTATATTAAAAACATGCAGACTAAGGAAGCATGAGTTTTTCAATAGTTTCAATTGAGAAAATGATTATGTTTTGAGCAATATAGAGATGTACTATTTCACTTTTGGGACAACTCCTTTGAGTACATATGCCATATTCTTGTTCCATAAGAAATAATACATTATTGGCATATGTGATTTATAGCAAAGAAAGGAGTCTCAATTCTCATCAAGTTTGACTGAGAATATTTGTGAAAAATATTAAAGCAAGATTTAAGAGTCATCGGAATCTGGCCAGTAGAGGATTCCAGACAAGCCTAAGCATTTCTGGGAAAGAAGAACCCTAGACAGTCATCAATAAATGTCTTCTTTAAGCTACACTGTGTTCCTTATGAGTACCGACTGCAAGCAGATAGGAAGAAGTATTATGATGCATTGTTAGGTGTCATTCCCATTTGCATTAACAAGTAAGAACTTGGCAGAAAACAGGTTTTTGAAAGGTTTTAAAGTCAAGGTCATGACTTACAATGTCTGGGATGCTGTTTTTAAATCAAAACTCAAAGAATTTGCCCAAACCCACCAATAATATGAGAAAGGAAAGTCAGAGTACTTTTGAGCCATGGATTTACTTTAACCATTTTTCAAATTCACATTTGGCTCTGAATGAGATCACCAGGAACATTCATGAGCAAATTGTAGTTGTCCATCAAGCAATGGTTTGCCACCATCTCACCATTCCCAGTTGTTACAATACTTTCTTTCATACACAGATTATAGATTTACTGATACTAATTTTTATAATAAACCAATACAGCATGTAGTTGATATGACGAGGGCCACAAGTCTAACCACTTATAGTGTATGATTAAAGGTGCCCATATACCGTCAATAGCTGTCATTAGAGATGAGCGAACGTGCTCGAAACAAGCACTCTACCGCTTGGCTCCCCTGCGCTCGCATGGGCGCAGGCAGCCGCTTCCGTCCTCCTCAGGAGGACGGAAGCGGCTGCCTGCACCCATGCGAGCGCAGGGGATCCGAGCGGTACAGTGCTCGTTTCGAGCACGTTCGCTCATCTCTAGCTGTCATCTCTCCAAACTCCCCTCATGCATAATTGATTCAGGCAAGTGTGTATGTATTTTCAAAGGGGAGAGGAGCTAAAATTGTGTAGTATCATATTAGCTTTATTGGTGAACCAGAAAAAGTACTATTGCGCATTTTCAAACCACATTCCAGCAATTGACCCAAAGACTGAATCTAACACATAGTTTTGTGAGCTACTACATGGATGCATCTCACACTTTCCCTAGTGCGGTTACAAATGTCCATTTGTAACAAAACCAGTTTTTATTGTTCTGTCTCATGATAATTATGTATCAACTATGCACATGTCTTGATATAACATCCTTTAAATGTTGTGATTGCTTCTCATTCATTTGTAATCTCGCCTGAAGAAGGAGCCCTGTGCTCTGAAAGCTTGCAAAAGGACTTTCTCTGATCTGCCAATAAAGGTATCACCCCTACAACATATGGATAACATATGTGCAAAATGGGTTATATACATATATGTATCTTAAGGAAAAGGTGAGAATTTCCATGTAAAGATGCTAATCAGAAAGTTTCATTCATTAAAGGTCCCTGTAAACTGGACAATTTAGCAGGTGATTGTCAGGAAGGAAATGTTCCCCGTCAGTGAAGGAGACCACTGTATTTACATGCAGTGATCTCATCTACAGTATGGGGAGGAGCAATTACTAATGCCATCGCTCTTCCCTATACATAATCATTGTTTGACGGCAGCAGAGGCTGTTTAGACGGCTGCCGGGAAACAATTATTTTGGTGTTCACACAAACAAGCATATTACTCATTCATTAGGTAATCGGAAGCACCTTTACACCACCAGATAATCGCTAACTAGAGTTCATATGCACTAGAGTTCATATCACATTCTTGGCCCATGTAAAGGAGCCTTTACTCACATCTGTTGGTCACAGTCTAATGGGATTTACATAAGGGGAAACGCAGGAAAGAAACAGAATGATGTCTGGCAAACTACTTCCAGATGAGCCTCTGGGTGGGGCCATAATGTGTTTCTGGAACTACAAGTCCCATAAGAGTCTCAAGAATGCATGTGAATATGTGATATATACTGTGGGCATCACAGTAACTCAGTGGTTAGCACTGTTCCCCTGCAGCATTGGGTCCAAGTTTCAAATCTAAAACCTGCAAGTATCATTAATGTGCTTACTGTTTTTGTATGGGTTTCCTCTGGTTACACTCCATCCCAAAACTATTGGGTAAGTTAATTGGCCTCTTATGAAACTGACCCTAACATTTGTATATGTCTAAGGTAGTGAAAAAGCCTGTGAGATTACATGGGACAGGTGATTATGTTGATGATGACAATGTGTGTTCACTGCTGCTTAAATGAATACATAAACATATAGACCATACTGAACTAAGGTCGATCCTACCTGGTGTAAGCAAATTGTTGCATGTTTTCTAAAGTTTTGCATTATTTAGGACAAATCAGACCCCACCTCCAAATTGAAGAATGTACAACACAAGATAAATACACAATAAAATAATAGGTTAATGGGATTTTCTTGGATTTTAATATTGCTGGCCTGTCCTGAGGGTAGGCCATCAATATCTGATTTGCAGGGTCCGACACACTGCAGTCTGATCAGCAGCTGTTTTAGGGTAGCTCCGGCATCAAATGTCAACGGAGGGACTAAGCAGCTCCATCAATTGGTAATCTGGTAACTGCAGTGCTGCAACTACTAAAGCAATTGGAAACTCTGCTAGTCAGACATCGATGGCCTACCCTATGCATAGACCATCAATAGCAAAATGATGTGAAAACCCCCTTAAGAGAGAAGTGGGCTAAAAAGAACCAAATTACTCCTTTCTTAAGCAGCCTGGTGTGTACCTATCCTTTCTAACATTAGAAGAGATCTCTCCATCTCTAACCTACCTAAACCAGATTTCTCCATCTCAGTGTGTGGCACTACCATCACGCCTAGACAGCACACCTGCTGTCTCTGTGTTATGTTTGACACTGATCTTCCCTTTGCATCCTATTTTCAATCTCTCACCCGCTTATGTCGCCTACACCTCAAAAACATTTCTAGAATCGTCCCTTTGTCACTATAGAAACAACAAAAACTCTAATTGTTTGCCCTGATCCATTCCTGCCTTGATTACTGTAACTCGCTATTATTTAGCCTCCCCCTCACCAGACTCTCCCCTCTCCAATCAATTTGTAATGCAGTAGCCAGAGTCACCTATCTGTCCAACCACTACAATGATGCCTTCACTCTGTTCTAGTCATTGCACTGGTTGCCCATAAAGTATAGAATCCAATTCAAACTGCTCGTTCTCACCCACAAAGCTCTTCACAGTGCTGCACCCCCTTAAAACTCTTCCCTCATCTGTGTCTACTACTCTTCCCGTGCTTTATGATCTACAAATGATTTACGACTGACTTCCACCATATCCAAACCTCTCGCTCCCGTCTCCAAGATTTCTCCTAAACTGAACCAGTTCTCTAGAATACCCTACCCCAAGAAATAAGGTTAAATCACAAAGTGAACATGTTTGGCCAAATATGGTATTCAGTCAAACATGGCGGCACTTGGGTCCACGCGGTGTTCGGCCATGCTCGAGTCCCCTCCCCGCACGCTAATTAGCCAAACTGATTGGATGGCTGGAAATGCGTCTTCGGGTGCTATAAAGCACTCGGTGACACGTGACCGGCTCATACTGAGTCAGGGAGAGCTGCTGCAAGGAGGGACAGATAGTGTAGGGAGAGAAGAACGCTAGGCAAGGATAGTATTTCTTTTGAAAAGACCCAAAAGCCCTTATAAGGGCTATTGTATCTTGCTGCAATATATATATATATATATATATATATATATATATATATATATATATATCGCAAAAAGGTACAGCAGCACAGGCCAATTGCGGGTGCAATCCCTCCAGGCTTCAGGATATTCAGCCAGACGATATCAAAGATGCAAAGAACAAGGTAGCACTCCAAATAGTGATCAAAATGGTGGACCCTTTATTCCGGATAGCAACGTTTCGGCTCTCTCTATGGAGCCTTTCTCAAGCCATACAAATCAGTGCAAGTGCAAAGTTTAAATACTCAAAGTAGGAGGAGCCATTACATCATGTGGCCCCAAATCATGTGATCATGACAACATGTCCATGCAGTGCAAAACACAAGAATATACATCATCAACAGTATATACAGTACAAAAAGTGTCAGCATAAAGTGTAGCATATCATAACGTATCATGTGCTAATTAAAAACTCTTGCCCAGCCCTCATTTTCCATATAAATCCAGTGAAAGGCATAGGCATGTACATAAAAAAGTGTAGTAACAAAAGTCACTTTTTACCTGTGCAAGAAACAGCATCTGTGTGTGGAACAAACACAACGATAAAAGCGCATGTGAAAGTAGATCGCGTCTGTGTCTTCACATAGCCCATGCGCGATCCACAAAATCACATGATTGCAGCCGATCATGTGTTCATGTCACGTGCTCACTATGTCATAGACTGGGGGCGGAAGTCTTTCCCTGAACCATCAAGAGAAGACTCCGCCCCACCTGTCTGTCACAGTGCTAGGGTGATAAGGCCTTGAAGAATAGATCCAGCAATAAAAGCAGATCACAAAAGATTATATATATCTCTCCCATGCAAACATATGTGTGTATAAAACCTAAAATGATCAACCGTGGTATGCTGTTGTGATATAAATCAATTTGACTATACCCCAACCGCTAAACGGAACCGTATCACTAGCCTCCCAGGTATGTAAATCGTTGGTTAGACGGATGGAGAAGACTGGCAGCGATATCGACACTTATTGCCAATACCCAGATAACCAGATCAGTATAAGTATCATGAGAGCCACATCGCCGCAAAAGCAGCAAAGAAGCTCCCATGGCACCCCCGGTGCGCTAGGGAGGCACTACCTGTGTCACACTGTTCCCTCCAAGGGTGCAACTCCTCAAATCCATCTCACCAAACCAATATTCCACCATCAGTCACATATGTCAATGTGTCTATGTAAATAATCATTACTTGAATCAAGGACTCTGCTGATATAATGTCTTATAAACTACTGGCCATACACCCCGTACGTATATAGTGCACACATGAACACATAAAGTTAAATAATTATGAAAAAAATTATTGAAAAAAATTGTTGAAAAAAACTTTTTGAAAAAAATTTTCTGAAAAAAATTCCCTTGAAAAAAACTTTTTTGAAAAAAAATTTTTTGAAAAAAATTTCCCTAAAAAAATCTCTTGAAAAAAACTTCATTGAAAAAAACCTTTCTGAAAAAAACTTTAAGACATAATCGCCCGGAAACCCCACACAGATGCTCTTCAACAGGATGTAGAACGGTCAAGATATCTAAAAATAAAAGAAAATATCAGATAAGTATCAAAACACTGATTCTCAAATCCCACATTTCAAACTAATGAGTCACGAAATTCCACATGAGTCACAGGCCGCCAATAATTCACAAACACACCCCCAAATTGAAATCCACATTGAGACCTCTAGGTTTCAGAGTTCCCAATCTGAAAATCCATTCAAGTTCATGACGTTTGAGTAAGCCCTCTCTATCCCCACCTCTCTTAAGTGGTGGGATGTGGTCAATGATAAAGAATTTGAAATCCTGTTCCCTATGTCCTGCTTCAGAAAAATGTCTAGGGACCGGCAGATCTCTACGCTTCTTTCTGATAGAGTAACGGTGTTGGTTCATGCGGGTCTTAACTTCTAGGGTGGTCTCACCCACATACCACAGATTACATGGACAAACCACCACATAAACCACAAAGGCCGAATTACACGTCAGAAAGAATCTGATCTGGAAGGTCCTCTCACTGGTGGGTGATGTAAAATTTTGAGTCTTGATCAAATGTCTACAGTTAACACATGAGAGACAAGGGAAACACCCCTTCCTACTCGGACCAAATAGTCCATAGGTGGTTTGTGTCTCATCCCTGTCCCTCGAGTGAACCAAGGTATCACATAAATTGGAAGATCTCCTATAGGACATCAAAGGTAAAGAATGAAATTCCCTGATCTGTCCCAAATTCACGGATAACACCGCCCAGTGTTTCCGTAAAACACCAGCCACCGCTTTACTCTGTTCCGTATACGTTGAAACAAAGGGAATACGTGGTAAGTCACTCGCTCTCCTGCTGCCAGAGTCAAATAAAGCTGCACGATGTTGTTTAACAAGTCTCCTATGGTATCCTCTGTCACGGAATTTACATTCCATTTCATCTAGCCTTTTCTCCCTAGAGACAGGATCATCAACTATTCTAGATACTCGCAGCATTTGGCTGCGTGGAAGAGAGTTGATCATCGGCTTAGGGTGAAAACTCTCATATCTAAGAAGGCTATTGCGATCCATAGTCTTGGTAAATAAATCAGTCCTCAAAACCCCTCCCGCCTTGTACACAAGTGTATCCAGGAACTGCATCGATTCCATGGAATGAACCAATGTAAACCGAATATCCGGATCAATATTATTGATGTACATATGAAAAGCCATCAGTGCATCCAAGTCGCCATCCCAAATCAGGAAAATATCATCAATGTATCGCCACCATCCCAGAACTTGTCTGAAATGGGGCGACACATAGATGAAACCCTCCTCCAAATGCGTCATGTACATATTTGCGTACGTTGGGGCCACATTGGACCCCATCGCGGTCCCACATTTCTGTACGTAGAGACCACCCTTAAATGCAAAATAGTTACTACATAGCACTAGATTGAGGAGTGACACAATGAAATCACAAGTATTGTGAGGTATGCCGTCGTTCATCAAGAAGTCAGTTACCGCCCCGACACCCCTATCATGATCAATAGAGGTGTAGAGGCTGACCACATCGAACGATGCAAGTATACATGTGGTTATATCACCAATCCTAGCGATCCTGGACAGGAAATCGGCCGTGTCCCTGATATACGATTTACTCTGTACCGCATATTTTCTTAATACTCTATCCAAGAAAATTGCAATGTTGGAAAAGACTGAACCCCGCCCCGAGACAATAGGCCTCCCGGGCGGGTCCAAAAAATTTTTGTGAATCTTGGGTAGAGTATATATAGTAGGGGTTTTAGGATGTTCAGACCACAGGAACTCAGGCAATTCAGGATCAATGATCCCGAGTGTTACCGCTCTGTCCAGAATCACCCTAAGCTGTCTAAGAATATTGAACTTGGGGTCAACCATAACTTGTACATATACATTATCATCACTAAGCTGGTTCAATATTTCAGCCTCATATTTAACCGTATCCATCACCACCACGGCTCCCCCTTTATCGGCGGGCCTGATGGTGATGGAACGGTTTGATCTCAAATCTTCAAGGGCCTGCATTTGTACTGATGTCATGTTGGCATGAGAAAGTGTATTGGAACTATCGGATTCTCTTAACATGCGTATATCGGCCTGTACTGCACGTATATACGTCTCAACCGCTGGAGCATCAATATCCGGAATAAATTTACTAGGGTTCTTCAGACCCAATCCCCTAGATGTGAAAAATGCAGAATTTGCTGGCAAGTCTAGGCCATCCGGCCTGTCAGCAAACCACACTTTCAACTTGATATTACGAAAAAAACGAAATAAGTCACATTCAAGTTTGAACCAGTTCGCACGTGTTGCTGGACAAAAAGAAAGTCCCTTCTCCAGCAATTGTATCTGTGCGTCCGACAGAGTAGTGGACGATATATTTACCACTGTTTTTTCCTCTGTGGTCTGCCTCGTGTCAGTTTGTGCTGAACATCTTTTTCGCCAGCGATATTGTCTCCTCCCTCCACGGCGGGTTTTGGAGCGAATCCCGCAGTTCCTAGATACAAAATCAACAAAGCAATTAGTGTCCTGATGATTGTGGTCAGCAGAGCGCACATGTTGACTCCATCTCCCTTTGCTAGGAGTCAAAATACCATTAGGCTTGCCACTCCTCCTTCCATTCAGGTTAGAGTAGTTAGTTTGCCAGTTATATATGTTGCCTCTAGTATAGTCCTCCACATCACGTAGCCATTTTTGGCGTTTGGTATTTTGCTGCTCAAGTTTAAATTTCTCAAGATGTAAATTACAGGTAGTCACATAAGGCTCCCATTCCTCAGCACCAAGAGCTTGCATCAATTGGTTCTCCACCTGTGCCAGCGCAGGAACAGCGTTACCAAGTTCTTTGCGTAGAAACTCAATGTTCAATAAAATAACATCAAAAGCATATTTGTTAGAAATCTGTAAAAAACGAGTGGCAAACTCAATATCAGTCGAGAACAAATTAGGTCTAAGTTGAGACCTCATACCCCGGGGAATCCGGTGTGACTTGTAATACTCACAAAGAGTCATCAGATGTAGCTCCATTGAAATAATAAGTTTTTTATCAGCTTCAAACCTTTTCTTGAGGTCTAAAGTAGAGGGTGTGGTTAGGAATGCGGCATCACCTGCCATCCCATGTAGTATACGCGCCTCATCAATCTTCGTATAGGAAAAGGTGTCCGGATGATCCATAGGGGTGATGTTAGTTGGATTCATACCTGTGTTTCTTGCACAGGTAAAAAGTGACTTTTGTTACTACACTTTTTTTTGTACATGCCTATGCCTTTCACTGGATTTATATGGAAAATGAGGGCTGGGCAAGAGTTTTTAATTAGCACAACTAACAAATATGCTTTTGATGTTATTTTATTGAACATTGAGTTTCTACGCAAAGAACTTGGTAACGCTGTTCCTGCGCTGGCACAGGTGGAGAACCAATTGATGCAAGCTCTTGGTGCTGAGGAATGGGAGCCTTATGTGACTACCTGTAATTTACATCTTGAGAAATTTAAACTTGAGCAGCAAAATACCAAACGCCAAAAATGGCTACGTGATGTGGAGGACTATACTAGAGGCAACATATATAACTGGCAAACTAACTACTCTAACCTGAATGGAAGGAGGAGTGGCAAGCCTAATGGTATTTTGACTCCTAGCAAAGGGAGATGGAGTCAACATGTGCGCTCTGCTGACCACAATCATCAGGACACTAATTGCTTTGTTGATTTTGTATCTAGGAACTGCGGGATTCGCTCCAAAACCCGCCGTGGAGGGCGGAGACAACATCGCTGGCGAAAAAGATATTCAGCACAAACTGACACGAGGCAGACCACAGAGGAAAAAACAGTGGTAAATATATCGTCCACTACTCTGTCGGACGCACAGATACAATTGCTGGAGAAGGGACTTTCTTTTTGTCCAGCAACACGTGCGAACTGGTTCAAACTTAAATGTGACTTATTTCGTTTTTTTCGTAATATCAAGTTGAAAGTGTGGTTTGCTGACAGGCCGGATGGCCTAGACTTGCCAGCAAATTCTGCATTTTTCACATCTAGGGGATTGGGTCTGAAGAACCCTAGTAAATTTATTCCGGATATTGATGCTCCAGCGGTTGAGACGTATATACGTGCAGTACAGGCCGATATACGCATGTTAAGAGAATCCGATAGTTCCAATACACTTTCTCATGCCAACATGACATCAGTACAAATGCAGGCCCTTGAAGATTTGAGATCAAACCGTTCCATCACCATCAGGCCCGCCGATAAAGGGGGAGCCGTGGTGGTGATGGATACGGTTAAATATGAGGCTGAAATATTGAACCAGCTTAGTGATGATAATGTATATGTACAAGTTATGGTTGACCCCAAGTTCAATATTCTTAGACAGCTTAGGGTGATTCTGGACAGAGCGGTAACACTCGGGATCATTGATCCTGAATTGTCTGAGTTCCTGTGGTCTGAACATCCTAAAACCCCTACTATATATACTCTACCCAAGATTCACAAAAATTTTTTGGACCCGCCCGGGAGGCCTATTGTCTCGGGGCGGGGTTCAGTCTTTTCCAACATTGCAATTTTCTTGGCTAGAGTATTAAGAAAATATGCGGTACAGAGTAAATCGTATATCAGGGACACGGCCGATTTCCTGTCCAGGATCGCTAGGATTGGTGATATAACCACATGTATACTTGCATCGTTCGATGTGGTCAGCCTCTACACCTCTATTGATCATGATAGGGGTGTCGGGGCGGTAACTGACTTCTTGATGAACGACGGCATACCACACAATACTTGTGATTTCATTGTGTCACTCCTCAATCTAGTGCTACGTGGTAACTATTTTGCATTTAAGGGTGGTCTCTACGTACAGAAATGTGGGACCGCGATGGGGTCCAATGTGGCCCCAACGTACGCAAATATGTACATGACGCATTTGGAGGAGGGTTTCGTCTATGTGTCGCCCCATTTCAGACAAGTTCTGGGATGGTGGCGATACATTGATGATATTTTCCTGATTTGGGATGGCGACTTGGATGCACTGATGGCTTTTCATATGTACATCAATAATATTGATCCGGATATTCGGTTTACATTGGTTCATTCCATGGAATCGATGCAGTTCCTGGATACACTTGTGTACAAGGCGGGAGGGGTTTTGAGGACTGATTTATTTACCAAGACTACGGATCGCAATAGCCTTCTTAGATATGAGAGTTTTCACCCTAAGCCGATGATCAACTCTCTTCCACGCAGCCAAATGCTGCGAGTATCTAGAATAGTTGATGATCCTGTCTCTAGGGAGAAAAGGCTAGATGAAATGGAATGTAAATTCCGTGACAGAGGATACCCTAGGAGACTTGTTAAACAACATCGTGCAGCTTTATTTGACTCTGGCAGCAGGAGAGCGAGTGACTTACCACGTATTCCCTTTGTTTCAACGTATACGGAACAGAGTAAAGCGGTGGCTGGTGTTTTACGGAAACACTGGGCGGTGTTATCCGTGAATTTGGGACAGATCAGGGAATTTCATTCTTTACCTTTGATGTCCTATAGGAGATCTTCCAATTTATGTGATACCTTGGTTCACTCGAGGGACAGGGATGAGACACAAACCACCTATGGACTATTTGGTCCGAGTAGGAAGGGGTGTTTCCCTTGTCTCTCATGTGTTAACTGTAGACATTTGATCAAGACTCAAAATTTTACATCACCCACCAGTGAGAGGACCTTCCAGATCAGATTCTTTCTGACGTGTAATTCGGCCTTTGTGGTTTATGTGGTGGTTTGTCCATGTAATCTGTGGTATGTGGGTGAGACCACCCTAGAAGTTAAGACCCGCATGAACCAACACCGTTACTCTATCAGAAAGAAGCGTAGAGATCTGCCGGTCCCTAGACATTTTTCTGAAGCAGGACATAGGGAACAGGATTTCAAATTCTTTATCATTGACCACATCCCACCACTTAAGAGAGGTGGGGATAGAGAGGGCTTACTCAAACGTCATGAACTTGAATGGATTTTCAGATTGGGAACTCTGAAACCTAGAGGTCTCAATGTGGATTTCAATTTGGGGGTGTGTTTGTGAATTATTGGCGGCCTGTGACTCATGTGGAATTTCGTGACTCATTAGTTTGAAATGTGGGATTTGAGAATCAGTGTTTTGATACTTATCTGATATTTTCTTTTATTTTTAGATATCTTGACCGTTCTACATCCTGTTGAAGAGCATCTGTGTGGGGTTTCCGGGCGATTATGTCTTAAAGTTTTTTTCAGAAAGGTTTTTTTCAATGAAGTTTTTTTCAAGAGATTTTTTTAGGGAAATTTTTTTCAAAAATTTTTTTTTCAAAAAAGTTTTTTTCAAGGGAATTTTTTTCAGAAAATTTTTTTCAAAAAGTTTTTTTCAACAATTTTTTTCAATAATTTTTTTCATAATTATTTAACTTTATGTGTTCATGTGTGCACTATATACGTACGGGGTGTATGGCCAGTAGTTTATAAGACATTATATCAGCAGAGTCCTTGATTCAAGTAATGATTATTTACATAGACACATTGACATATGTGACTGATGGTGGAATATTGGTTTGGTGAGATGGATTTGAGGAGTTGCACCCTTGGAGGGAACAGTGTGACACAGGTAGTGCCTCCCTAGCGCACCGGGGGTGCCATGGGAGCTTCTTTGCTGCTTTTGCGGCGATGTGGCTCTCATGATACTTATACTGATCTGGTTATCTGGGTATTGGCAATAAGTGTCGATATCGCTGCCAGTCTTCTCCATCCGTCTAACCAACGATTTACATACCTGGGAGGCTAGTGATACGGTTCCGTTTAGCGGTTGGGGTATAGTCAAATTGATTTATATCACAACAGCATACCACGGTTGATCATTTTAGGTTTTATACACACATATGTTTGCATGGGAGAGATATATATAATCTTTTGTGATCTGCTTTTATTGCTGGATCTATTCTTTATGGCCTTATCACCCTAGCACTGTGACAGACAGGTGGGGCGGAGTCTTCTCTTGATGGTTCAGGGAAAGACTTCCGCCCCCAGTCTATGACATAGTGAGCACGTGACATGAACACATGATCGGCTGCGATCATGTGATTTTGTGGATCGCGCATGGGCTATGTGAAGACACAGACGCGATCTACTTTCACATGCGCTTTTATCGTTGTGTTTGTTCCACACACAGATGCTGTTTCTTGCACAGGTAAAAAGTGACTTTTGTTACTACACTTTTTTATGTACATGCCTATGCCTTTCACTGGATTTATATGGAAAATGAGGGCTGGGCAAGAGTTTTTAATTAGCACATGATACGTTATGATATGCTACACTTTATGCTGACACTTTTTGTACTGTATATACTGTTGATGATGTATATTCTTGTGTTTTGCACTGCATGGACATGTTGTCATGATCACATGATTATATATATATATATATATATATAATATATATATATATATATATATATATATATATATATATATATATTAGGGGTTAAAAATTGCACAAGGTGGCCTGACGTTAATGCCACCTGCGCAGCTGGTGCATGGTGTATTACTCTCTGTACACTATATACCTGACATCCTTTGCTATTTTTTCTGCTGTATAACATTTGCGCAAGGAGGCACATATAGTCTAGGGATAGGATTTGGCTAGGCAGGGCTAATAGTTCTGTTCAAAAGACACAAAAGTCCATTGTTATATCTGGCTGAATTTTTTTTTTATTTGGGGCAAAAAGAATGCAAGTGTGCCTGACGCTAGCACCACATAAACAGTGTGTGCATTAGAACCATTCTGTAGTCTATATACCTGACATCCGTTGCTATTTTTTTCTACAGTTAATTAAGGCCACAGTTCCTCATTTGTGTCTGCTGTATAACATTTGCGCACGGAGGGACTTATAGTGCAGGGATAGGATTTGGCTAGGCAGGGCTAGTTGTTCTGTTCAAAAGACACAATTGTCCATAGTTATATCTGGCTGCAATATATTATTTTTGTGGTGGGTTAACAATTGCGCAAGGTTGCCTGACCTTAACACGACCTTTTCATTGTCTGCTGTCTAACATTTAGGTATCCCAAATAACAGAAATCCAGTGTATTTTTTTCTGTGGCTATTGAAGGCGACATTACTAATGTAGCCGTGATTAGTGGCAGAAAGTAACACAATAAATGTCAGGTATATAGGAGAAACATACATTGTCCTGCACATGTAATGTCACCGTGATTAGTGGCAGAAAGAAGCGCAATAAATGTCAGGTATATAGGAGAAACTAACATTGTACTGCACACGCTGCGCAGCTGGTGTTAAGATTAGGCAAACTTTGACCATCAAGAATAACAATATTGCAGCCAGATATTGTCCTTAAAAGGACTTTTGGGCCTTTTCAACAGAACAACTAGCCCTGCCTAGCCAAATTCTATCCCTACACTATCTGTGCCTGATTGCGCAAACGTTATACATTATATGAATAACAGCAGAAAAAAATACACTGGATGTCAGGTATTTAGGATAAAGAAAGGTTATACTGCACATGCAGCACAGGTATATGACATTACCTGCGCTGCGTCTGCTGCATAACGTTTGCTCATTCGGATAAAATTTTTCTGCTCATACACTAAAAAAAAATCTGTACTTTTGAAAAACTTGCATATATACCATTTAGTATGCGCAAGGCGAGCAGTAAGGGACAGGGAAGTGGGCGCGGTGAAACAGTATCTGCTGGCAGAGCACAAGAAACAAAAGTCATCTAAAACTCCTAGCTTCATGTCTCAGTTTGGAGGGCGGCGCAAGACAGGTTCTTGTTAGGTCAACATGTCAGGAGGAGGACCAGAGTGAGGTTAATTTTTTAGGTTAAAAAATTAGGGGTGAGGGCCTGCTGGTGAACCTCTTAAATATTTAAAGGCAAGGGCAGCCTAATAAGCAGTTTGATATGATGGAGGAAGAGGAGGAAGAGGATGAGAAGAGGAAGGGGTTCATGGAAATACAGTCTATTCAATACACCTTAAAAGCCACATTCAAAGTTCCTTTATGTTCAGCCGCTTTCCTCTGGTGGGGTAGAGAAGTCAGGGGCAATCCAGGCCTTGTTCATTTTGATTAGCGTCAACCTGTCAGCATTTTCAGTTGACAGGCGGATGCGTTTAGCAGTTATTATGCCCCCAGCGGCACTAAATAACCGCTCTGACAAAATGCTGGCGGCAGGGCAGGCCAGCACCTCCAAGGCGTAGAGCGCCAGTTCATGCCATGTCTCCAGCTTAGACACCCAATAATTATAAGGCACAGAGGGATCGCTGAGGATGTTGACATTGTCAGCTAGGTAACCTTTACAATTTTACAAAACTTTTCCCTCCTAGTTGTGACACTAGGCCGCTTATCAGAACCTTTTCCACATGCAGCGCTGTCCGTCTTTATTGTGAGCAGGTAGAGTTCCAGTGCGTGCTCAGGTCGCACAGCAGTCAGTGAGCTGGCAAGGGTAAGTGCTGCTGCAGCGGAAGCTGTAGGTGACTTTCCGAAATGGGCACCTTCACCAGCAGCTCAGGCAAATTGGTGTAGGTTTTGAGAAACCGCTGAACCACTAAGTTGAAGCAATTGTTTGCTGAGGGAGACTCCTGTATGTCCTTCCTGTTGGAGGAACAGGTAGACTCATTCCTGTCATTAGTTCCAGGGTCCTATAGGGTCAGTTTGGTTTAGGTTCCTGTGTATGAACTCGCCTACATTTGAGGCCTGTTCATTCTGGTAGTCAGTCAGGATTAGAGCCAGGGTTTCCTTTAGGAGGTTTCCATCTTTCTTTCTTGGTTTCCAGGCCTAATCTTCTTTCCCTCCTATGCTCTGTGTGGTTTTCCCCCCACACTTGAGCGTGACAGTATGTGTCTGAGCTTGCCGAGCTCCAAAGCCACCACCAAGTTGTGGCCATTATCAGACAAAAACACGCCTGGTTGTAGGTTGTGTGCCGAGAGTCACAGCTCAGCCCAGTCCCTTATACCCTGCCACAGCACTGTGGCGGTGTGTTGTTTGTCACCTAAGCAAATAAGTTTCAGCACAGCCTGTTGCCGCTGCTATGCTAAACTGTTTCCACCTACTGACTGATGGCTGACTGGTGCTGCAAGATGGGAATTCCTAGATGGAAGTGGTGGAGGAGAAGGAGGGATTGCAGCCGCTAATGTAGGTGGTGACGGAAATCCGGATGGAAGTAGGGCCTGCTATCCCTTGTGTCGATAGCACCTGTGCCATCCCAGGGTACAACTCGCTCCTAGCCTCCACAGCGTTCACCCAGTGTGCCGTCGAGGAAATGTAGCGTCCCTGGCCAGAAGCACTTGTCCATGTGTCAGTCATTAAGTGGACCTTCCCAGTAACTCCGTTGGTCAGGGCACAGGTTATGTTTCGGGACACATGCTGGTGTAAGGCGGTGAAAGCACACCGGCAAAAATAGTGGCAGCTAGGTACTGAGTAACGAGGGACAACCGCCAACATCAGACTGCGAAAAGCCTCAGTGTGCACAAGCAACATTTTCAGCGCCAGCAATTTGTAAAGGTGTGCATTTAGTGCTATGGCCTGTGGGTGGGTGGCTGAGTATTTGCGCTTTCGTTCAAAGGCCTGGGGTATGGACATCTATACGCTGCACTGGGATACAGAAGTGGATGTGCTCGCTGATGGTGTTGAGAGGGTCCAGGTGCAGGGCGGGAGGCATCTGGGCCTGCGTCTTGGCTAGCATGTAACACAGGGAAGAGGAGGCAGGGGTGTGACCCGCAGAGACCGATTGTGGATCCAGGCGTTTGGCCCACCTATTAGGGTGCTTTGCTGCCATGAAGATCATGCTGGTGGTGGTCAGGTTGCTAGTGTTCATGTCCCTGCTCATTTTGGTACAGCACAGGTTGCAAATGACAATTATTTTATCATCCACACTTGTTGGTGTGGCCTGCCTTCTCCCTTTTGCCACCCCACTGCCTCTTCCAGCCTGTTGCGGTGCTGCGGATCCCTCCCCCTCTGTACTGCTGTCCTCGCTCGGCTTGCCTCCTTCCCACGTTGGGCCAGTGATTTCATCGTCCACCACCTCCTCTTCCACTTCTTCACTCTGGCCCTCCTCCTGACAAGTTGACCTTCAGTGCTGCTCACACTCAAAAACACTTGGGGTGAGGGTCTGCTGCTGATCTGACCATCTAAAACATTAGGGGCGAGTGCCTGCTGCTGAGCTGACCGTGTAAAACATTCGGGGCGAGTGCCTGCTGCTGATCTGACTTTGTAAAACATTAGGGGTGAGGGTGTGCTGCTACTTGCGCTTTATATACAAGTAAATATATGTTTCCTAACAATATTTTCTCAAATTATTGTCATTCCTTAAAAGTGGCATAATAGTCGGACATCATCGTTAATAGCAGCCACTTCGGTGTCCAAGATGCATCCAGACATCTTCCCCATGCTGTTCCCTAACCATTTCTGTGGTGTTTCTGTGGTGCCATTTTCTCACGTTTCCTTATAAACCAGACACCCTCCCCTCACCTCCCAAAAAATTGAAAAAAAAAAGATCAAAAAGTAACACAGCATGGTATCAATAAAAACTACAGATCACCCAGAAAAAAATGAGCCTTCAAACAGCTCCATAATCCTAAATATTAAAAAAAGATAATGTTAAGGGGTCTGAATATTGAGATGCAAAATAAAAAAATATATATATTTTTTCAACTTTTTTTGAGTATTACAACTATATAAATGTAGTATTGTTGTAATTGTACAAACCCATTGAAGGAAGGTTACAGGTCAGTTTTACCAGACAGGGAACATCATATAAATTAAACTAATTGTGAAATTGTGTTCTCTTTCCAATTTCACTCATTTGGATTTTTTTTCTAGCTTCCCACTGCATTGTATGCCACATAAGATACATAGTACCATTAGAACGTATAACTTTTCCCACAAAAAATAAGCCCTTATACAACTATGTGAATAGAAAACTAAAAAAGTTATAGCCCCTAGGAAGGCAGGGATAAAAAAGTGAAAATGCAAAAATGAAAAATCTCTTGGTCCTCGTGTATTAATGCTAAAGCACAGAGCAATAAGTAGTATGTTGATCATTTAATGTATACTTAAACTTTAAAATATACTATATACCTATAAAAAAAATTTTTTCAAATAAACTTTATATATTTATTTTCAACATTTTCTATGCGAAAAAAGCATCTAATGTTCAGATGCCTGTACCGTTTTGAAATCCATACACTCATACACCACTGACATATGGTTTGGCTTCACCTACAGTACAACATGGGGCCACTTCTAGTTTTTTTTTTCAGGGCAACTTTTTTCACTGGTTCCACTGAATTAAACAAAGCTGAAATTTCACAAACAATACATGGTCAGGTTTAGCACTATTTTTAGAAAAAGTGCATCCATCCTTTTCTTATCCTGGATAACCCATCAAGTTTTGATCTTTGCTAAAAAAGAGAATCTCCTTACAAAACATAAAAATAAAACTCCTAAAACTAAATGTTAAAAATATAGGAGCAAAATAGTGCAAATTATTAATTACTCATGAATTCCCTACTGTTCCTCAGTTTCTACTGTATAGCATTTTATTTTTACTGTGTCATGTTTGTATACTGTATTTGTTTTCCTTTCCTCGCATTTGTATATTTTTCAAAATGTTTTTCTCTATCACTTTTCCCATGTCTCTTTCTTTGTGTTTAATTTTCAGACAACTATTCTATCCAGCTGCTTACAAAAGCATCCTGCTGTGCCTTACAGACAGGATTTGCTGCTTTAACAGAACAACAAAAACAAGCACTTGTGGGGTTTATTTTGCTTAGAAGTGTCTGCATAACAATATAAAACAAAGGCAACTTTTAAAGAACAATAAGGGTTTTTACACGATATGCTTAAAATATTTAAGAAATATTTTAGAATTTCTAATAAGACTATTACTGTTGCTGATCTTAGGGGAAAATATCATAGTTGTATAATATGTCACCTGAAAAAAGGTTAAAAGGATTGATTGATTGATTGATTGATTGATTGATTGATGCAGGGAATGAAAGGTCTTCAAGTCCCCATTCTTGACCAAAGAGGAACTGTCCCTCTCCATAGAGGTGAAAGTGAATTTCAGCCAAAAGTGCTCATTTGCCTATTTTGACATAATTTATCAGTAACTTTAGTGGAAAGGGACAGCACTTGGTAAATAATTATGCATCCCATTATATACTTAGCTCTCTCTGGGTGGGGGGCGGGAGTGAAAATTGCTTTTGTATGTGAAACTGAGATGACCACTGCTGTTGCTGTCTGATCTATGGATTATAGCCCTTATCAACTTAGTGGTTTTAGCTCTAAACATACTTTAAACAAAATAAAGCTGGTCACTTCTGGACAGGGAAGGCAAATATAAAAGAAAGTGATAACTAAGAGAGAAAGATAATTTTCCTACTCCACTCAATAACTCTCAATTCACTGCTCAGCTCTATTCCCAGTGAAGATGGACTGCCTGCTCACTGAAGGATCAGATTGCATAGAAGTCTATACAGAGAGGAGAAGGGAGGAGGAAGAGAAGAGAGAAGCGGCTAAAGACAAGGTGACAGAGAGGCTGCAGCTGGCTTGTAAATGATTTGCTAACTTCACTGCTGGATTCACATCTAAACTGCTTAGCTTTGTAATGTCCTCCATTATTGCTGCTGCTTCTGAGGGTATGCTACAGAGAGTTAGGAAGCAGGTTCCCAGTTCTCCATGTCCTGTGTATGGGTAGACATGAAACCAGTTAGTCTTCACCAATTAAGTTCAGAAAAAAAGTAGAATTACAGACAATGCAGAGGGAAGAACTGCTAAAAAATGCCACAGTTTATAAAATGGCCATAAATATTACACGCACCATAGCTTATTCTGAAAAATCACCAGAAAGGACACTGACACTTAAAAGTGTGTGCAGTATGCACCCTGTGGTTACTTTCTACCAATCAACCTGAGAGAAATTTTAATTTGCATGCATTACACACACCTTGGTTTACAGAATGGGAGGTCTTGGTAGAGGATATTTTGGGAGAGAGAGCCTCTGGAAAAGAGACATTCCAACCAGTCCTTTCAAACAGAAAAGAAAACTGTGTGTCGTACCAGCAAACTTTTTTTTTTTTTAATACGAAAGAATTCTTATAGGTTTTGGCTTATAAGACACACACTTTGTTTATAAATAAAGTAGAAAAGTTAATTTATATCAATTACTCCAGTTATTCTATTAACATGTCATATTTCAATAGTACTTCATCTAGAAGTAATTGATGATTGTTCATAACATTCCCATTACAACTACCAAACCGTATCCCTTTAAATTAACCCTCGCAGTAACAAATATAAACCATAAACATACCAGCTGATTCTGTAACAAAACAATAAGATTATTCATTATATCTTTAATTATAGGCATCATACTTCTGCAACGACTACTCATATTTTTATATCACATATAACACATTAGAACCACATTATACCCCCGCCCCATCCTATGTTACCCATGCAGGACATTTTTCTATCTAAAATAATGGATCTCAGATGTAAATGGCTTTTTTTATTTTTTTGTTCTCCTGATGGATCAGAAAAACAGCTACTTGTGATATGACCCCGGCCTTAGATTTCCTTTCTTTCCTTTCCTTTTGGAAGGATGACCGGTTTGCACATCACTTTTCCAGAGAAATTTTACATGAAGGCATTTAGTTTTCCTCCCTTTTGGACCTCACTCTCTCTCTCCCATTCTTCCTTCTTTGCCCAAACTGATTATTAAGAATGTTGGGTCAATTTGAATACAAATTTATTGAAAAATTTGGGACAAATTCTGAATCAATTTGCTCACCTTGAGTAGGTATGTATTTATTTCTATTGCTTATACAGCAACAATATATTCCACAATATTCTACGATTGTTACTATTCATATCAGTCTACAAAGGAGCTCACAGTCAATTTTCCTTATCTGAGACACATATGTATAATAGTGAACCTAGAGGAAACTCACTCAGAGATGTTCCAAAATGGTCAGTCTTTGGGCTCATGCACACGACCATGCTCAGTCAGTCTTAGGGCTCACGCGGACCTATTCCCTTCTATGTGGCTGCCAAAGATGTGGACCGCACATTGAGTGCTGCCAGCATCCATTTGTCCATTCCATGGCACCCCCAAATAGATAGAACATGTCCTATTCTTGTCTGTATTACAGACAAGATTAGGAAAGTTCTATAGAGAGCTGGACGTTTCATTCGACAGTATGCGGAACTCACATAGGCAGTATCTTTTTTTTGCAGATCCGCAATTTGCGGACCAGAAAAATGGCTACAGCCAAGTTCATGAACCCTTGGGGATAGGCTCTCTTTGATGTGTTTATGTAGATGTGATCCAGGCATAGAAGTAAGGGATGCACTGGCTCTGGGGTATGTCTTCTTTAGCTTTTCTAATACTGCAGACTACAATATGGACAAGCTGAGCCCTGGAATTACAATACAATATAGATATGTATGGTTTGTAGTATGTACTAGAGATGAGCGAATTTCTTCAAAAATCCGATGTGGCTGTTTCGACAAATATTACAAAAAAATTTACTTTGCGACAAATTACTTGGAGCACATTTGAAGCACATTTTTGTAAGTAGCGGGTGCAATGATAGGGAGCTGCAATAGCTCTGCCCATCATTGAATCTCTCAGATGCCATGTTCATGCATGATTGCAGCATCTGAGAGTAAAAACAGTGCTAAATTGACAGAAAAAAATTAAATCCTACTTACCGCTAGGGATGAGCGATTTTCGGGACCTGAACTTGACCCAAACTTTACCCCGAACCCAGACCCCTTTAAAGTCAATGGGGACCCGAACTTCACTTTATAATTTTCCGTGATAACCATGTTATAATAGCATTCTTAAGACAGATTGCTAAATAAAATGGCCATTCAGGGGTTAAAAATAATTAAAAAAACCTCACCCCATCCACTTGATCGCGTAGCCGGTATCTTCTTCGTTCTTCTTTCTGCAGGACCTGCGAAAGGACCTGCGATGACCACACCACGCACACCACGTGGTAAGCTCTGTGACGCCATCGCAAGTCCTGCAGAAAGAAGAAAGCGATCAAGTGGATGAGGTGAGTTTTTTATTATTATTTTAACCCCTCAATGGCCATTTTGTTTAGCATTCTGTCTTAAGAATGCTATTATTTTCTGTTATAACCATGTTATAACGGAAAATAATAAAATCACCCGGACACCGAACCCGAACTTTAGTGATGCAGTTTGGGTTTGATCATTTCTACTTATAGCCTCCATTTGCTAGCGCTGGGCAGGCCGCCACCATCCTGCTTGAAGATCTGGTTTAAAATCTCATGTGGCTCGAGATGATGGCTGGCGTGGTGATGTCACCACTCACGGGATTTCAGCTTAGAGCTTCATCAAGATGGCGGCGGCTGGCCCGGCGTGAGCCAATAGAGGAGTTTAAATCGATTCACTACCACGAAACACAAGGAAATTCGGCTTTGCGACAAATTGAATTTATCCTGAAATTCGGATTGAATTCCTCTTTGTTGGATTCGATTTGCAAAGCTCTAGTGTGTATCTATTCATTTCTTGTGAATCAATAGTCAAAATGAAATTGTAATAAAAATGAGAATACCTTATAACAGGAGCAGTGCACTAGACTGTACTAGGTTCAATCGAACACTCAGCAACATGCTGAGAACCCTTTATCATTGGATTCTTGTGATTCCTGACACGCCACTTTTGTCTTTATCACCCAAGACAGAGAGATAATAAACTGCGCAAATATGAACTTTTATTAGCTGCCTCCATGTATATCATTTTCATGTGCTGGCATAGGCACAAATGAATGAATCAAATTATTTTAGACATTTTGCTACATTATTATGCAGCTTGGATACGGTAATGTTGCTTGTATTAAAATGACAGCATAATAAAGTGCATTTAGGAGTCTTCGCACGTTCTGTGTCGTAAATATCTGAATGCTATATGACGGCTTGCATAAAATGTTTATTTTACAGTAAAATGTATTTGAAATGCAAATATCAGGTGACCATAGCTATTACAATTCGAGAAAATTTTGAATTGGAATAAACGGGTTTCTAATATTAATGCAAATCAGTTTGTATGTTATCCAACTTTAACAACTTTAATAAACTTCAAGATGCAACAGGGAAAACTAATAACTACAAAAGAATATTTTCATGGGTTTAATTTAATAGTATAAGAAAAAGAAGCCATGTTGTACACTAGATTGAGAAGAAGCACTACATTTGTTCAGTAAACTATGATCCCTTAAAGGAACACAGCAGCCAAAACTGATTCCTCCAAGACAGGTCCAGAGGAGGAGGTGAATGACAATGGGATTCTTTGATGTTCTTTAAATTGTTGTTTCATGCTCCGCCCCATGAGGCCATGCTCTAGGAATAACACAGTGTTTCTTTAAATCTTAATATATGAGTTACCGCTGTCTTAAAGGGTTTTATCCTAATCCTAGACAATCCCTTTAAATAATATTTTTGAATCCTATTTTTTTTTTTTTTATCTAAAAGATGTTCCTTAACCACCTAACTGTTTTGCCCGAGTCCAGCTCAGGCAGTGTGAAAAGTAGCTTACTGGAGGGGGAGGTCTGGTTTAGATGGTGATATCTCCTCAATGGTAGCAGCTAGAAACATGCAACTGGTCTTGTCTGAAAGCTGACAGTCCATATAAATGACAGCTAAATCCAAGCAACAGAGGAAAAATCACTGTTAGAAATCAAGTCAGGAATACAATCCCTTTAAATAATATTTTTGAATCTTATTTTTTTCTTTTATCTAAAAGATGTTCCTTAACCACCTAACTGTTTTGCCCGAGTCCAGCTCAGGCAGTGTGAAAAGTAGCTTACTGGAGGGGGAGGTCTGGTTTAGATGGTGATATCTCCTCAATGGTAGCAGCTAGAAACATGCAACTGGTCTTGTCTGAAAGCTGACAGTCCATATAAATGACAGCTAAATCCAAGCAACAGAGGAAAAATCACTGTTAGAAATCAAGTCAGGAATAATGGCGAGTAAAACCTGTTATTACTTTCATTTTCAGCTTCATTCACAGCATCCCGATTCCTATCATTGATATATTTTTCTGTCCTGAACATATTGCTGTCATTTTGGTATTGTTTGGAATGTCTGCTTTCAAACAATATCAGTTGCATGTTTCTAGCTGCTACCGTTCAGGAGGTAGCAGCATCTAAAGCAGCCTCCCCCTCCACTTAGCTACTTTTCCCACTGCTGGAGCTGGCAAAACAGTTAGGGGGTTAAAATGACAACATCATTTTGCAGAAATTATATTGTTTTATGTTGTTGTTATTATTATTATTATTATTATTATTATTATTATTATTATTCCCTCTATAAGAAGATCTAAAAAGATGTTTTTGACCTCTGCTAGTCATCACATGACATATAGAAGAGTCACATGTTTACTGCTCTTTCATTAGCCCATGGTGGCATGTCATAGGACTAATCCATGGCCCGTACCATTGTACTATGTAAAGACAGTGGTATGTATATATAAATATATATATATATATATATATATATATATATATATATATATATATATGAGACAATTGTGGGATTCTTATTAATAACTTAAAAAAAATATCCCTTTAAGAAAATGGAAATGGAAAATTTAATTACAATGATTTAGATTTCATTTTTTTTTTCTCCTGGCTATAAGATCATTTTATAGTCTAAAATATTGAACATTATAAGTCAGTATTCAACATCAGTAGATCATAAATTAACGAACGTTGAAATTTACAAGAAGTACTTTTTTATATTGGATCAATATATCATTAACTGAAGCATATATCACGTATCTTTACTTAATGCATTTGTTTTGTTCCATGCGCTGTTATATATCAGTACTGATGGACATAATTTATGGGGAACTTATGAAATTAATATTCATACACACACAGAGTATATCTATCTATATAATGTTTTAGATTTCAGATAAAAAATGGTAACTGAATTGTCAATTTTAACCAACTTGATACATTGAGATATGTAAAACAATGGAAAGAGAGGCGAAATAAAGCATATGTAAAAAGGAACTGTAAAGCGCCCTTTACACAGGCCGACAATTGAACAGATCATAGTGTTACTAGTAATGCTGTTAAGCAATGATCTGGTGGTGTAAATGCACTGCCGGTTACCAGATGAACAAAATATTTGGACATCAGGTAATTGTATCTTTTGTGCAGCACAAAAGATCACTGTTTCCCAGTGGCAGATCTGTTTGTGTAATCACGCTCTGCTGCCATTGAGACAGTATAAGGAAGAGCAATGGCATTAACGGTCACTCCTCCCCATACTCTGGAGGAGCTAGAGGAGATCGCTGCATGTAAATGCAGTCGTCTCCTCCTCTAGTGATCAGCAGATTGTCATGAAGGAACGCTTTCTTTCCTACAATGTGCTAGTTCGTCATCCCATGTAAATTGACCTTTAGGTTTTATTCACATCTGTGTTTAATAACTCTGATAGTCTGTTACGACAGAATAGAGGACTAACTAAATTACAGTATCCAGTATAGCTGGACACTGCCGGGCACCAGTCCATCAGGGCTTCAGCTACTACTTACTGGCTTAGGACCCACTCTATGACATAAGAGGAGGAGGGTGGTGGCAGCAGCAACAATAAAAAGCAGAGGCAACATCCAGTGAAAAAATAAATGTGGTCGCCAGCTGGCGCAACAAGAGTACTCTCTTTCTCCAGGTCATCTTTGCAGCAGCCAGGCCGCGTCCACATGTAGCACAGCGTCGTTATTATCATCATTAACAGTTACTGCTTCTCCCACTCAGACTCCACTCTGTTGTCAGCAATTGATAACTAAATGTGTGGCCAAAAAACAAACTTACACGCCCAGTAATCCACTAGTTTTCAAGCTTAACTCCCATCTGGTCAAGTTGTTGGCGGTGCATTCGTACCACTTTGTGGATTCTGTTACCTTTAGGGAGCTGATGTTGTGTGCTCAAACTCACTGGAATATACTTAGCCACCATTATTTCTCCAAAAAAGCCATCTCTCCCTTGTACTGTCAAGTGGTGGAGAATATTGGTTGCTCCTTGCAATTCTTGTTGTGTGGAAAAGGTGTATGCCAACATGAATACCTGGAGTAATTGTTATGGGCAGGGACAGTACATGTCTTTCATGGCCCACTGGATCAATGTTTTGTGCATCGAGACAGCACCACAGCAAGACGGACAGGTACTTTTGACATCTCCACATTTCTGTCTGTCTTTTTCTCACACCAGGAGCTCATTCACCTTCTAAATGGACCTCATCCTGTCCCCAACATAAGCAGGACACAGTGTCCTCCCCACCACCTCCTATCTAAAGTTAAGCGTTGCCATGCCATTTTAGAGCTGATCAGCCTATGCAAGAGTAGCCACACAGCTGTTTCCTTGCTAAAGTGCATCAATCAGAAAACAGACCCACAATGAGAAAGTGTCATGGAGGATGAAGTGGAAGATGAGGAGCTACCACTGGAAGAGGAGTAGCAGAAAGAGGAGGAGTTAATTATTTTGGAGAACAAGGCTGATGATGATGATGATGATGATGATGATGACATTAGCTACAATGGCAAGAATGGCAAATTTACGCTTTCGTTGTTACATAATAACAAGCGTATTCTTACCTTCAAGTAATCTGATGATTACTAGATGACCATGGTTTTCGACTCTCACTATATAAAGCAAAATGGAAAAATGTTTTCCTGTTTCCAAAAGGGGGGCAAAAATGACTATTACTAGGATACACTGTGTACTCAGATTGCCACAGCTTTTGGTAAGCAGGACCTATTGCTACTGCTGTCATTGCAAGAATTGAACTTTTTTTAAATGTATTCTATTGGGATTTTATGTGATAGACCAATATATAGTGGCAAGTAAGTGGCAAGTAAAAAGAAAGTGGTTTTCAAAAATGTTCATAAATAAAAATCTGCAAAGTGTGGTGTGCATTTGTAGTCAGTCCCCCTTGTACTCTGATACCCTTAAATAAAATCCAGTTTGACCTATTGCCTTCAGAAGTAACCTAATTAGTAAATAGAGTCCACCTTTGTGTAATTTATTCTCAGTATAACTACAGCTGTTCTGTGAAGGCCTCATTGGTTTATTAGTGAACATTAGTGACCGAACAGCATCATGACAACACCAGATAGATCAGGGATAAAGTTATGGAGTTGTGTAAAGCAGGGTTAGGTTATAAAAAAAATTACCAAGCTCTGAACATCTCACGGAGAACTGTTCAATCAATCATCCAAAAATAGAAGTATGGCACATTTGCAAACCTACCAAGACATGATTGTCCACCTAAACTGACAGCCGAGGCAAGGAGAGCACTAATTTGAAAGGCACCCAAAATCCACAGCTCAGGTGGTAGAATCTGTCCACAGGACAACTATTAGTTGTGTACTTCACAAATCTGATCTTTATAGAAGAATGGCAAGAAGAACGCCATTTTTTAAAGCAAACCATAAGATGTCCCACTTGCAGTTTGCCACATGCCATATGTAAGGGACATCTCAAACACGTGCAAGAAGGTGTTGTCAGATGAGACCAAAGTTGAACTTTTTGGCATAAATGCAAAACACTGTGTGCAGTGGAAAATTAAAACAGCACATCTCCCTGAACATACCATCCCCATCGTGAAACATGGTGGCGACAGCATTATGCTGTGCAGATGCTTTTCTTCCACAGAGACAGGTAAGTTGTTCAGAGTTGATGGGAAGATATATAGGCCTAAATACAGGGCAATACTGAAGGTTGCAAAAGACTTATGACTAGGGCAGGGTAAAGGTTCACCTTCCAGCAGGACAATGACCCTAAACATACAGCCGGAGCAACAATGGAATGGTTTAAATCATGTTTTAGAATGGCCCAGTCAAAGTCCAGATTAAAATCCCATTGAGACACTTTCCATCCAACCTGACTGAGCTTGAGCCATTTTTATAAAAAAGAATGGGCAAACATTTCAGCATCTAGATTTTCAAAGCTGGTAGAGACATACCCCAAAAGACTTACAGCTGGAATTGCAGTGAAAGGTGGTCCTACATAGTATTGACTCAGATGGGCTGAATACAAATGTATGCCACACATTCCAGATTTTTATTTATTTACAATTTTGAAAAACATATCATTTTCTTTTTATTCTAGACATACTTGTTACTTTGTGTTGGTCTATCACATAAAATAAAATACATTTCAGTTTGTGGGTGCAATGTGAAAAACTGGAAAAGTTCAAGGGGAATGAATACTTTTTTTAAGGCACTCCTTCCTCCCACCCTGCCCAATGTTATCAACCGAGTGTTCCCACCCATGCCCACTCCCAGGAGCTCTTCTCAGGTCCCTTACCTGATTTTGACTCCTCGCCAGTCCTGCAAGAATCGCAGGAGCTATCTGAGGATTTTGTTTGTTCTGATGCCCAAACACTGGAGCAAGCTCCATCTCTAGCTGATGGTGGTGTGGAACGGGCACTAAAGTGTAAAATGATTAGGGACGATGATGAGACACAGTTGCCAGCAAGGGAGGCTGTTGGTATGTCGGGTGGGCCGGAGGAGGAGCAAAGTGAGGCAGTGTAAGAGGAGGTGGTTGAGTATGACGAAGTCAGTGACAGTGTCATTTCCGCGCCCCCACCCTCGTCCACGTCCACGTCCCTTTGCGCTATCCCTCCGCATTTCAGGCGTTTAACTTTTTTTTGCCACGCGTTCTGCAAAATATATATTTTTTTAGGAGAACACTTGGCTATACAGCCGTATACTGCCAGAAGGTCAATAGATGCCTATACGCACCAGGTATATTAACAGGGTTTTGATGGCACACAGAACGCACAACAGTGGTGCCAAATATACTTTATTTTTTAGGAGAACACTTGGCTATACAGCCGTATACTGCCAGAAGGTCAATAGATGCCTATACGCACCAGGTATATTAACAGGGTTTTGCTGGCACACAGAACGCACAACAGTGGTGCCAAATATACTTTTTTTTTTTTTAAACACTTGGCTTATACAGCCGTATACTGCCAGAAGGTCAATAGATGCCTATACGCACCAGGTATATTAACAGAGTTTTGATGGCACACAGAACGCACAACAGTGGTGCCAAATATACTTTATTTGCCAGAAGGTCAATAGATGCCTATACACACCAGGTATATTAACAGGGTTTTGCTGGCACACAGAACGCACAACAGTGGTGCCAAATATACTTTATTTTTTAGGAGAACACTTGGCTATACAGCCGTATACTGCCAGAAGGTCAATAGATGCCTATACGCACCAGGTATATTAACAGGGTTTTGCTGGCACACAGAACGCACAACAGTGGTGCCAAATATACTTTTTTTTTTAAACACTTGGCATATACAGCCGTATACTGCCAGAAGGTCAATAGATGCCTATACGCACCAGGTATATTAACAGAGTTTTGATGGCACACAGAACGCACAACAGTGGTGCCAAATATACTTTATTTTTTAGGAGAACACTTAGCTATACAGCCGTATACTGCCAGAAGGTCAATAGATGCCTATACGCACCAGGTATATTAACAGGGTTTTGCTAGCACACAGAACGCACAACAGTGGTGCCAAATATACTTTATTTTTTAGGAGAACACTTGGCGTATACAGCCGTATACTGCCAGAAGGTCAATAGATGCCTATACGCAGCAGGTATATTAACAGGGTTTTGCTGGCACACAGAACGCACAACAGTGGTGCCAAATATACTTTATTTTTTAGAAAAATACTTGGCGTATACAGCCGTATACTGCCAGAAGGTCAAATGGTGCGTATACACACCAGGTATATAACAGGGTTTTGCTGGCACACAGAACGCACAACAGTGGTGCCAAATATACTTTATTTTTTAGAAAAATACTTGGCGTATACAGCCATATACTGCCAGAAGGTCAAATGGTGCGTATACACACCAGGTATATAACAGGGTTTTGTTGGCACACAGAACGCACAACAGTAGTGCCAAATATAGTTTTGTATATAGGTGCTAATACACCACTAATGCCTCTCTCTGTCCCTACTCCAGCAGCTATCCCTCAATAAAGCAGCCGTTCTGTGCAGAGTGTATATAGTTAGAATAAGCTATATACCGTGCAGTATAGTAGCCCTGATAAGGGCTGTCAATCACTCTCCTGTCCGCTGGTAGCCAGTATATATGGTGGTAAATGCGATATTCTGAGCTTCTGTTATATACTTTTGGGGTCCTGCCTGACTTTCATACAGCTAAAGCCTGTCTCTCCCTGCTCGGGCCTCTGTCCCTTACTACGTTCATGCAGCATATGCGAACGAGCAGGAAGAGCTGAGTTTTTATGATTCGAGGTCACATGGTTTTTCCAGCCAATGCATGTAGACGCCGTTCTCGCGATGCCAGCGTGCTCCGAGGACCTGTCACCCCCTGCATAGTGATTGGTGTAAAAAAAGCGCCAGGGAAGGTGGGAGGGGAAACAAATTTTAAGTGCGTCATCGCCGTTATGCTCAATCGAAATCGAGTATGACGAATAGCGTAGTATTCGATTGAATACCGGCTCGGTCGAATACTACTCGCTCATCTCTATTAATCATATATTAACTAGCATCTATATAGGATAAGATTTGGAATTAAAATGTATGCACCATGTAAAACGAAATGACAGTTACAACATTTATAAACTGCATATTAGTCATGTTTTTCTTCCAAAATATGACAGTCGACTGGGAAATCTACGGTACATTCCCCCATCGAGATTTTACAATTGACAGCATAAGCTTGTTATACATAGCATGTCATTTTGCTCTTTTAGTACCCTGTGCTGTTTTCCAATTTCTAAGTGGATATTTTCCAGTTCACAAATTTAGATTACTCCACATGCTTATTTAGTTTCCTGAAATAGTGGGACATTAGAAGAGGGATTATATGTGCCATCACTGCACCGAGTCAGACTGAGATGTTCAAGACTATGTATTTAAGAAGGATATATTAGTGCCCTTTCAATTATTATAATTAATATCCACACTTGTCACTGAGCAGTTTGCACTCTAGATATTTCATTGAAAAACAGACCTAAAGCCTCCAGAACGTCCTTAATCTACTTAATTGATAAAATGGTGACATAGTTGTCAAGGTTGAAAAAGACTCCGGTATGTCATGTCCAACCTATAATTCTACCGTGTTGATCCAGAGGAAGGCAAAAACCCTTATAAGGTGAATGCTAATTGCTCCATGTATCTGATGTACCTGTATCTCTAAGGCATTTAGTAATTAAATATGTCGGGGGTCTATGTTGGAAGTGTCAGTTTGGGGATTCTTGGGTCAATCAGGGGAACTTATTCTGGAGGCTCGCCCTTCATCTGGACAGAATATGTATATGTCCACTTGGTGCAATTTTTTGTATACAAGACATATTGGAAGGACCTAATAGATTACTTGTGAATAATATAGACTTCAGTTGATCTTTCATGGACACAATTTGAAAGGGTTAATATGATTCCAGATTGGCAAAGTTTATGAACACAAGAGAGAACACAAAACCATTCAAAATAAATATGCTTTTGTCAATAGGTGGATGGAACAGAATTAAAGGGCTACGTGACCCCTTTTGCAATAAGAAACTGTAGTTAAAATAAATATTCTATCTATCTATCTATCTATCTATCTATCTATCTATCTATCTATCTATCTATCATCTATTATATTATATATACTGTATATAGTGCTTGAACTTTTATGAACCCTTCAGAATTTTCTATATTTCTGCAAAAAGCCTAAAACTATATCGGATTTTCACAAGTCTTAAAATTAGATAACGATAACCAAATCAACCAAATGCATCAAAAATATTATACTTTATACATTTACTTATTGAGAAAAATGAACCTTTGCTTTCAGTATCTGGTCTGACCCCTTGTGCAGCAATAACTGCAATAAAACATTTCTGGAAATTGTTGACTAGTCCTGCACATCAGCTTATTGGAATGTTAGCCCATTCCTCCATAGAAAACAGCTTCAGCTTTGTAATGTTGGTGGTTTCCATCCATGAACTGCTTGTTTCAGATCTTTCCACAACACTTTCACTGGATTAACCCCTTAATGACATTGGCTAAACATGTACATCAAATATTGTTTCCAGAGAGGAACAAGCACCATAGCTGCTGGGTGCCTGCTGTTTCACATAATAGATGACTGGGGCTACAGTCTAAAATCAGCTATGTTGATTGCAGACATTTAACTCCTCAAATGCCATGGTGAAATGTGACCATGTCATGTGAGCGCTGAAAATGCAATCTCGTGGGTCTGGAATGGCTGCCCCTAGCTGTGATCAGGGAAACCTTTCATTCTGTGTGGCAGCTTCAGTCTCCCTGAAGTACTGTATCCAAAGATGCCACAGCTATGCTGTGCAAGGCTCCTTAGGAACATAGTGAATTTCTCATAGACTTTAATGCTGTAGTCAGCTATCTCTGGCACTCTCATATAAATGAATGGAGCAGCAGTGTGCTTTTCTGACTAGCCATTCTGCCCTTTTCAGGGGAGCTCCATAGAGTATGGGGCCCTTGTTCTCTTGATCATGGGTATACCTGTAGTAGGATCCCCACTGATCTGATAGTTATCCTTTATCCTAACTTTCCTTAACCAGCATACACTGCTAAAATGACTAGTATGCTTAAAGCAGCATGGTCCACAGTCTCTTGAGATTCTGCAGATTATCAGATGTTCTGACATTTTCCTTTAGAATTTGCTGGTATAATTCAGAATTCATTGTTTTATCAATGATGGAAAGCCATCCTGGCACATATACAATAAAACAGGCCCAAACCATGTTACTGCTACTGCCATGCTTCGCAGACGGACTAAGGTTTTTATGCTGGAACGCAATATTTTCCTTTCTCCAAACACGACACTTCTCATTTAAGGCAAAAATTTCTATTTTGGTCTCATCTGTCCACAAACCATTATTTCAATAGCCGTCTGACTTGTCTAGATGATGTTTGGCAAATTGCAGACAGGCAGCAACATTCTCTTTGGAAAGTAGTAGTTTTCTCCTAGTAATCCTGCCATACATGCCATTGATGTTCAGTATCCTTCTAACTCATGGTGGACTAATGAATAGGGATGATCAAACTTGTGTTTCAAGTTCAGAGTACAGGGTTCAGGTTATCTAAGAATTCTATTATGGATTCCGCTACCATGGACCATAAATTTTACCACTCACAGACATGATATTGGATCGTTTTTCTCAATAAATAAATCATCAAGTCTAATATTTTTGACTCATTTGTTTCATTTAATTATTTTCATCTACTTTTAGGACTTATGTTAAAATATGTTGTAGTTTTAGGTCAAATTTAGGCAGAAATAGGCAGAAATATTTTCACCCTTGCGGTAGCCTTTTCCAGCGGGGAACAGCCTGCCGTTCCCATGCTACTGCAAGTCCACTGTGCTGTTGGACGTCCTGTTAGGCCCCATTCACTATAATGGGGGCAGGCTGGAGTTCCGGACTCAGCATGGCAAACATGCCGAGAGGTGGCCGGACAAAAACTACAACACTCTGTTTATTGTCTGCCCGCCTCTTGGCATGTTTTCCATGCTGCGGCTGGACCTCTGGGCTGCCCCCATTATAGTGAATGGAGCCAGACCTCCAGTGGCACAGTGGACTTGCGGTAGTGCGGATCCAGAAAGCTGTTCCCCGCCGGAAAAGGCTACTACAAGTGTGAAAGTAGCCATAGGAAGTTATCTATCTATCTAGAGCAAATTAATTCTACCAATTTAGAATTCATCCTGAATTTCTTGTGATTCGCTTTGGGCAAGAGAGACACCCATATGTAATATTCAACTTCAGATGTGATATGCAATCTAGTTGTCTTTCTAAAGGATAACAGTACTGGGTGTCTGAAGAAAAAAATCCCCTGGTTAGCTGAGTGGCCTTGAATGAATGGTATTCTTGGGGGTGCTCCCTCTTTCTCATTAGGGAGACGTGAGGTTTACTGTAATCCGGCCAACGGTGCTTAGCCTATATATGGAGATTTTAGTATATTGCATCTGCTGTCAACAAATAGGCTTAGTGTTAATTTTTTTGGGAAGGAAAGCTAGTTTGCATACAGTACCTTTGGGTCTCTTGGTCTCTGTCTCTCTCACTTATATGTTTTATATTTTTTTTCTGAATCTTTTCAGAGAAAATATGAATCCTAGATGACCAGAGACTGTTATCTTTCTCCAATCTGTCTATTGAACTATTGCTTGTCTTCCCTTGAGAGATTTGTATTGGTGAAATAACGAAAAACCTAAAAAACAACAACACAAAGCCTATACACAGCCTATTAAAGGGAAACTGAAGAATGCTGATAGTAGGTGAATGGGATAATTCCTCCAAAGCCACTGAGGGAGGTTTTAGCTCCTGAGACTATGCATAGTACCCACATATTGGCAAACAGAGTGAAAGTATTTAAAATTTGTGCAAGAGAACTGTAATTCTGAGCAAAATAGGAACATATGAATGTCAGTGTTACAGGGCTACTTCCATTAAGAAGGGTCTCATTTTGTATGGGACTCCCTTTTATTAGAGTGTCACTCACAGATTTTCAGATTGGCATTTGATTGGCACCATCCAATATTGCATTTCATCCAGCATATACCTAAGGCTTAGAGAATGTGGACCCACTTTATTTGTCTTTAGGTATCTTCAGGAAACAAGCCAATTAACATTTAACTTCGGGAGGAAAACATTCAGAATCCATTTAAATGTGACTCAAATAAATTAACTCTTTATTCCTTTATGATTCTTTATTCTGCTATAGTGATCTCCTGTCCTGATACAGTGAAGAAGATTGCTGCATGTACTGTAAATGTACGGTCTCCTTCACTGAACGAGAGTTGGGAAGGAATGTTTCCTTCTGGACAATAGGACGCTCAGTCGGCCTGTGTAAATCCAGATTAAGTGTTGGCCTATTATTAGACTTTGTGAACAATGGGGAAATTGTACAGGATTTTTGAATTTTTTAAACAGCTTTAGCACCTGTGATTTTCTGTTTTTGCGTTTTCATTTTTTACTCCCTGCCTTTCTGGAGCCATACATTTTAAATTTTTCTCTTCACTTAGCCACATGGGGCTTGTTTTTTTTTTGCAGGACAAGTTTTAATTTCTAATGGCCCTAGTTTATATTGCATCGTAGTGGGAAGCCATAAAAAATTCCAAATTGAAGTGAAATGTTTTAAAAAAGCAATTCCAATACAGTTTTGTGGGTTTTGTTTGTATGGCCTAAATAAAACTAATCCATGCCTTTCACACTCTGGGTCAACTATACAGTTTTTGTTGTGTTTTAATGCTAAAAAAAAAAATTGTAAAAATTATTTTTTCTTTTTATTTCTGTATTCTGACCCCCACAACTTTGTTATAGTCATGTCTACAAAGCTGTTCGAAAGCTCATTTTTGGGGGGACAATCTGTAGTTTTAATTGATACATTTTGGAATTTGTATAACTTTTTAACACTTTTTATTACATTTTATTTGGAGGTAAAGTGACCAAAAATGGTGAATTACCCATTTTTCCCATTATAGTGTTTACTGTATGGGATAAATATTTTTATATTTTAATAGCATTTTGGAATGCAACAATGCCTATGAGATGTTTTTATTGTTTATTTGTTTTTATTTTAATTATGGGAAAAGGGCAGTGTTAAATGTATTAAATGTTTAATACATCAATAATCCAGCAACTATGACATCCACTGCGCTCACGAGTGAGCAGCACTTTTTTTAAAGGCCAGACTTACAAAGTACACATATGGTAGAGGTCCAGAAAAAGTTAAATATAAACAATAATGTGGAAAATATATTAAAAAATCTACTGGAATTCTCAAAAAATTAACATAAATTTTGATTTAGAGGGGTTATGCAGAGGCTTAATATTGATGACCCATCCTATGGATAGGTTTTCAATATCAGATCCTGGCAACCCAGCCAATAAGCTGTTTGAAGAGGCTATGACACTCATGCAAGCTCTGCTTCCTTTTCAGAACTACCTGTGCATTATCTTCTTTGTAGGTGAAGCACAGTGTAATTACAACTGCTTGTCCCATTCACTTGAATGGAATGGACCAGTTGTTATTACACTTTACTGAATCTACAAAGGAGACGATGCACAGGTAATTTTGAAGAGGAAGCAGAGCTTTCACAAGTGTTGCTACAAAACAGCTTATCTGCTGGCATTCTTGGAGTTGGACCCCCGCTGATCAGATATTATAACTTATCCCAAGGACAGGTCATCAATATTAAGCCACTGCACAAACCCCTTAAACAATAGGTAATTTCCAGATAACAAATTCCCTTTAACTGTAAAAAATTCACTACCTCAGTGCCTGGGCGAACCTCCACTGTAACTCTTCTTATTAAGTTTAAAAAAAAAAAAAACCTCCTGGAGCAGGGCTATTTGTCATAAGTAGCTCCACAGATTAATTCCTGCTTTGTATCTCTTAAGATATCTGCATCAAAGCTTTCAGAATGTTTTCCTTTCCATTATTCAATTATTCAATCTCCTCCAGCCATGTACTTCTTTTAGAACAATCACTGCAAGATAATTCTTCCACTCCTACCACAAACCTATCCTCATTAAAGAAGTTAATAAGCTCTACACTGTTTAATGCCAAGTAGTTTGTATTTACGTAATTCTGCCATCATTGCTGTCCTTTTCCTTTTTTTTGGCATAATGAATCAAGTGTAAGCAAATCTCATAGATAAATCATTGATTATATTCTATTAATATCAGCTTAGACAACGCATGGCACTACTGCTGTAATGCATAGGTGTATCTGTTTATCTGTCCATATAACTAATAATAGATGCATGGATGAATTTCGGTTCATAATCTGTTGTGAGATGACAGGTATAGTCAAAGAAGGATTCCAGTTAAAGGGGTTATCCCATGAGAAATGTAAAAAATAAAAATCAGACATCATATAGTACTGACAACCTCTTTCTAGCAAAGCTAGAACGAACAAGCCCTGTACCTTACATGGATCCTGAAATCTCCCCATTCATTTCTCTGTTGGATTTATAATAAAGCAGACAGCTCAGGGGAGTGTCTTTTCTACTGCAGCTAAGGAGGCATGTCTCAGCTCTCCCTATCACAGTTAGGGGCATGTTCATGCTCTCCCTATCACAGCTCAGGAGGTAGTTTAAGGCCAAAACTAAGCATGTGTGGCCATCTCAGTGGATAGGTCAAAGAAATAAGAAAAAGAACAAACAGTAGGTGGCACTATACAGATACATTTTATTGAATAACTCAGTGGCTATGTTAAATTTTTAATTCTATGTAATTACTAAAGTTTTCAGATGTAGGTGCTGGTTTGAAAACTTTAGAATGTTTTTTGTGGGATAACCCCTTTAATTATGGAAATTAATACTTTATGATTAATGATGATCTATTCAAATATGACCTGCTGCTCTTCAAAATTGGGTCTTTATACATATAGCAATATTATGGATCTGCATTGTACTTATCTGAAATATGGCACTTATAGTCTTTTATGGGCCCATAATGTACCTCAGCATGTACACAGAAGTTCAAAGCACACTAAAATATGAACTATAGGTAAGATTTGTTTCCACAATGGCACAAGAAGAAAAGTTATGAGCTAGATATGATGACTTTGCAAATACCACCAGGACATGTCTAGGTACTGTATTTAACATTACCATATTGAGATCATATCTTTTCTTCTCATGGCAGTGTGATAAAGGTTCAGGAAGACCCAAAATGTTGCCATATTGCCACCTTCTGTATCCATAAAGTTCCAATAAATTTATATAATTGTATCCTTTTCTGAATGTCCATTGAATTAGCTTAAGTTGGCCATACCTATTACTCTAACGTTAATCAGAATGGATGATTTCACCCAAAGTGTTCGTCAGTGGAAATTTAGCAATTGTATAAAGGAACAGTATTGTAGAGACCTTTGTAGATGAATTCATAGAATATAGTCATTAATATAACCACTATTTAGAAAGTTCCACCTGGTTGGCTGCTCATTATAGATTGAAATGGAGCCAGTCTGTTTAGTAGAATGGCAGTAAGTAATGGTTTGTAGCAGTTTAGCCAAGATATAGGACTTTGTACATTTAATTCTTTAAAACTGCAGGTTCAAAATCCGGTACCTCTTGCATTCAAAAATGTTCATGTCAGCAAATCCCAAGAGACCAAAAACAACAGATGATATAATGTCAATTTGAAGAAATGTGGTACCATCATGTTAGAAAAAATAGCATGCAGACATTTCATATTTAGCAATGCCTTAATAACAAGAATAAACACAAGCACAAGAGGTCAATGATGCACCAAAAGTAGAAACAAAAATGGGTAAACTCACAGATAGAAAACTTGCTGCTGATGTCTTTCCCTGGAAACAATTTAAATCCTCTAGACTTATAATCTATGGACTTTTTCACTATTTAGGAAAACAAAGAAGAACATGTATAAGGTAAAACAGTCTGGTTGAATAATTGTTGTCAAAATTTGCGACGGTCATCATTTCTTTTTTGACCCATTTATAAAAATACTTTAAAAAAGCAAAAATACATTTAGCTCGGTATTTTTAGGAGAGTCATGTGTAGTAGATTTAGTTATGGCTTCCATGTAAAACCATGCTAGTTGCTTTTTTAGCAAATTCAAAGCTTTGTGGTAGCAGTTTCGCTGCTGAGAAGATCTTGTGATCTTTCATGTGGGCTGTCAGTCAACTATTTTCAAAAACTGCCACCTTGTAAAGAGCACTAGATAATATAGTATGTGCACAGAGAAAAGGATAACTTGCAAACACTCTGACATTATGTATAATACTGTTTGTCAGACATAAAATATAATGAAATAGATGAAAATGTTAGTTGACAAATTTAGCCTTGATCTATCTATAGCCTATCTACAGTGACATCAATTTCTACAGTATATATTATGTCTAGTGCATTTTTATTACTGTAGTAGTTAGTATTCTGTAGCTATTTATTGTATGTACAGTTTGTGTATATGTTTTTATTATATTTAACTTATTTTTTCTAATCATTTTCATTTTTTCTTCCATTTGTTTTGCACATATTAATGGTTATAATCAAAGGGGTAGTTTCATCACAGACAATCTTTCCAATATGATAACTTCTGCCACAATCAGTTGATTGTCAAAGCAATCCTGACAGTTCAACAAACAGCTGATTTTGCCAGAAGTTGCTATTTGTTGCCTCCAAGTGTCACTACAGGGACTTGAAGTATTAGGAATGTTTTTTCAAATTATTGGCCATGCATCTTAGGCTGGGTTTGCACATTCATTTTTTTGTGCAGTTTTGAAAGTCAAAGCCAAGAGTAGAGTTAAAAGGATGATACAACTCTGTCTTTCCTTTTTATATTATCTAAGTTTCTGATGATCTTCTTTGACTTCAAAAACTGGATAAAAAAATTAAAAGTATAAACCTAGCCTAATACATAGATGGACCAGGTCTGCCAGATACCCTAGGAGAAGCTTAAAGGGGTTGTCCGGGTTCAGAGAAGAACCCGGACATACCTGCAATTTCACCCAGGCAGCCCACCTGAAGAGGGCATCGGAGCATCCTATGCTCCGATGCCCTCCTTTGCCCTGCGCTAATTAGCGCAGGGCAAAGGAATTTAGCCCGGTTCCGGTGACGTACCGGTCCCTGCCGGGCAGAGGCTTCCGCCCGGCAGTGAGCCGGTGACGTCATCGGCGCTGATGGACGGGCTTTAGCGCTGCCCTAGCCAGTAAAACGGCTAGGGCAGCGCTAAAGCCGGCCCATTAAGGCCGGTGACGTCACCGAACTCACTGCCGGGCGGAAGTACCCGCCCGGCAGCGAGTATTTACAAACAAAAGAGACCTTGCCCTGCGCGATCTAGCGCAGGGCAAGGGGGGGCATCGGAGCATGAGATGCTCCGATGTCCTCTTCAGGCAGGCTGCCTGGGTGAAATTGCAGGTATGTCCGGGTTCTTCTCTGAACCCGGACAACCCCTTTAACTAAATGGTTCACAAATTTAAGAGTGTAAAAATAGTAACCAAAAATCTGGCAAAAAAGTCAAATGCATACAAAAAATGTATTGTAATTGAAGATGCTCTCCAGCCAAAAGCCTATTTTTAAATGAGGAGCAGAAAGAATTAAAATAAAATAAGCATTACTCACTTCACTGATTCCCTGCCTTTTCAATGCTTATCAGGTCTTTACTGGTCTCTACTATCTGGTGCCTGGTTAACATAAGTGCTACTGTAAATCAGTTCACCACTGCTGCCCGCTAAGCACGCATCTGTAATTTCCTGTGTTGAGCCAGCACCACTAAGCAGAGATTATCAAGGATCCGATAAACATTAGAAAGGCAATTGCATGGGATTGGTGAGATTGGCTGAAAAGGCATCTCCAGGCATTTCCTTTCTGTTTAGCTGGAACCACAAAGTTAGGAAACAGTAAGTGTTGGCAATTCACTGGGGGAGGATCGCTGAGATGAGTAATGCTAACCTAATTTAATTAATTATAATATAGTTGATCGTAAGATACTTTTGGATAATTGAAACCATTGACTTTTGTGATCAGAGATCCTAACTCATTGTATCTAAGGTTTATATGTCAGCTAATTTACCTCTCCTAATATTATTATTTCCTGGCTAGAATTACATATTGAAAAGCAGTATTTAGATTCAAAATCTATCAACTATAATTACTAGGGATGAGCAAACTTGTGTTTTCAAGTTTAGCGTATAAAGTTCGGGTTGTCTAAGAATCTTGTTATGGATTCCGCTACCAGAGACCATGGTTGCTCATCTCTAATCATTAACACCTCTGTAACTCATGCTAAATGTGCTAAATTTAAAGTGTTTAAAAGATCCATCTATGTCAGGGGGGCTCCATAGGGTACGAGTTCCCCATTCTTATGATCAGTAAGGTTCCCAGTGGTAGGAACCCAACAGATCTTATAGTTATCCCCTATCATGTGGATAGAGGATAACTTGTTATAACCGGAATACCCCTTTAAATTGCATGAAAGGGGTTGGGTACAGTCTTAGTAGACCTTAGAGATGATATAAGATTAAATTTAGTAACTTATTTGTTCATTTCTGATCAGATTTACATAATGGCTTTTGTTTATAATGGAAGATATGATTTTGTGCTGCATCTGTCATGTGACAGGTCCACATAGCACTCAAACAACCTTATTGACATCAAAAACTTTGCGGCATGATGAACAGAACTCTGTTTCATAGCTATGTACATGCTTCCAGTTGGTGTACAGCCTATAAAACCATGATATATCTCCATATCTAGGTAAAACAGGCATACAGAGGGTTTTTCTGTCTCTTTCCCATTGGGTCCATAGAGTCCAACACAAAACAGATCCTAACATTCTCCAATGTAATGCAAAAGTATTCCTCTAGGGGGTATCCAGACCTATGTGGTGCAATATGATCAGTTTCATTATTTTTTTTAAACATGATTTTGAGATACCCTGTCACAAGACGTCTATCCTATATGTGTCTATGTCTGGCCACCCAGTGGTTGTGATGTGGATGTCAGTGTGTTGGCATGTTGCAGCACTATACTGAATTCCTTTCATGTTCAATTTTGGTGTCCTTAACTGACTTTGAGCCACATTAAAGAAAACATATCTGTATAACACATGCAGGCATCTTACAATGGCACACAGCATGTCTATGGTGTTGCAGTATGGAGTTACTGGGCCATTTTAAGCTACTGCTTATAAAATACATCAATTCTTAAACTTCTAATAAAAAAGTAACCTGTTATTAATTCTATACGATATGCACAATATTATTTCTTATGCTAGATATTTGTTATGAAATGTTGAAAAGTTGTATTTCTATTTCAGAACTAGAACAAAACACCAATGAGTTGATTTTTTTTTTACTTAAAGAAGTTATCCCTTGACAACAAATTATCCCTTATTTATTGGATAGGAAATGACCCCTACTCATCACTAGAATGAAGGCCCATGTTCGGAGCGGCAGACATCCATGTGTGTCTAATCCCTATACTCAAGTTTATGAGGCTGCCAGAGATAAGTTAGTACATGAGCTCAGCTGTCCAATAGAATTGAATGGAAGGACAGACAGGCATGTCTACCTGCTGCCCTGTTCAAATGGGGAACACTGACCCCCATTCTAGTGATTGGAGGATGCTCCAGCAGTCATAGCCCTGCCTATTAGACAGATATCCCCGATCCAGTTGAAAGGGAATAAGTTATGGGTATGTGACAATCCCTTTAATGAAAGGTTAATGAAGACATGCAATATGACTGTTAGAGCTGTGCAAAAAATATTTATACAGATATTCTAGACTTGATTAATCATAGCCATTTTCAGATTTTTAAAAGATCTTCTTTCTCTATGGTACAAAACAAATAAATAAAAAGTATATATATATATATATATATATATATATATATATATATATATATATATATTGGAATGAGGGAGCAAAATATTTCTGGCAAAATAAAATGTTATATTGGCTGACACATAATTATCTAAAATTGTAAAAAAAAAAAAAAATGAAAAGACCATAGGGTATTGAAAATGCTCTTGGTGAATCAGCACCGCTACATTATTGGAAATGAAATAACTGGAATCTGGATATTTTGCCAAGAGCTTTTAACAGGCTACTTATTTATTAATTCATGCAGAGAAAATGTTGCACAAACTGTTCGAAATCTTGGAACAAAGTAAAACCATTTATATGCATCCAAGTATGACAAAAGATAATGTGATCCATTGAACTGTATAAGAAAAGGCATCTACATCTGCTTTTTGCCAGCATCCAGGCTGTTTAACATTTAACGAGTGAAATGGTATTCAACAGTATGCTACTTATAACCCACTGTATGACCATGTAAAGATGTTCAAAAGGAAATGTATCCTCAGAAAATGGTTAAATCATTATTAGCCTATTTAAAAATTGTGTTTTCTTCTAATTTTTCATGCCATTATGTATGCTTTAAAATAATCTTGAAATTATATTTCTCTCAGATTAATTTGTGTCATGCCAAGATGATACCTAGTCCTTTGTAGAGATCATTTTTCATCAGTCATCTCATTAAAATCACAAGCACTATCACAATCAAAGGTAACATCTCTATTACAAAGCTCTGTAAAAGACAGAGCTCATGTCCTCCCCTTCCCTGCAGAATAAACTCCACACAGAGCACTCCCACAGACTTCTTCAGCAGAAGACAGTCACCTCTAGACAATAGCTTTCTATGATCCTTGTGGCTGCCATAAGTCATTTGAAGTGCTCTTAACAGCTCAGACCAGCAGTTCAAGCAAAAGGTTTACCCCAATAATCATGCATACAAAATCAAAAACAAATAATAAAACAACAGTAAATAATATTAAAAAAAAAAATAATAATAATAATAATAATAATAATAATAATAATAATATAAATTACACATTAACTGTGAGAATCAGCTACAATGCTGAAATATTTGGCAACAAAATTAAGCAAAATGATCCTTTATTACCACAAGGAAAGTACTAAATAATAAAAATAATTTAATGGGGTTTTCTGAGGTTCTGATTTTGATGACCTATCCTTAGGTCATCTACATCTGCTGATCAGCTCTTTGAGGAAGCCACACTGCTCTTGAGAGAGCTGTGGCCTTGCGTAGCTTACCAAGCCCAGTGCCATCCATTGGATAGCAGCTATGCTTGGTATCAGAGCTCAGCCCTATTCACTTGAATGGGACTGAACTGCCCCTTAGGCCATGTGACAAATGAATGTGACATCACTGACCTAGGAAGAGACTATGGTGCTCATTGGAAGACCAAGGCTTCAAACAGATTATTGGTGGAGGTGCTGATAGTCAGATCCCCCACTGATCATATATTCATGACCTAGCCTGAAGATAGATCATCAATATAAAGATCTCAGACAACCCCTTCAATAGGCATTGAAAGTTACTTATTGATTAGAGAGAGTTGAGCATGAAAATTACATTGTGTGTTCATGTCACATCATATACATTGTGGAGAAACTTTAATAGTATAGATGAACTAGTGTTGGGTTTGTTATTGACACTACTCATTGCCACCCCATTCTTTAGGAAGATCTACTGAGCCATCCAAACCAACTAAACTATCATGGGAAAAAAAGAAATCTTGTAAATTCAGCTGTGATATATTTGTATCCTTTGTTTTTGGGACACTTATTCTAAGGGATCATACACACATTGAAGGCAGTATATCATCATATGCAATTGCTACCTGGAATCCATAGACATATTTTTCTAACTGGGCTCCAAAAATGGAAACAACTTTCAGTAAATTAATATTATTTGATTTAATGAAAAGGTATTTTTAACTTTTCTATATTAATTCATCATAGTTTTCAAGATCTCTGCTTGTTGCCATTCGGTAGCAACCTTCCATCTAGTGAATAACGATCCTGACCATGTGATGGACCCTGGTGCAAAGACAGGACTCTGATGAATTCTGGTCCACTTGGGGTCTAATGAACTTATAGTAGACCAGCGCCTTTATTATGCTTTCAAAAAGTAGGAAGAATGGGTTAAGAATAAAAAATAAGCATTATTCGTCTTACTGCATCTCTGCAATTCCCACTCAGACCTCCAATGCTCTCCACTTCTGCCTCCTGGTTTGACGCAATGGAAATGGCAGGAAATGCTTTTTTAGCCAATCACTGGCTTAGGTGGGTCACCACTATGGCCATTGATCGGCTGACCAGGCATCTCTAGTAATTTCCTGTGTATCAAGCCAGAAGAAGGAAGTAAAGATCACCGGGGACCGTTGCCATATTCTTACCCGCTTTTGAAACAATTTTGTCCCCCATGAATCCTCTTTAAAATCTGATGTTATAAATTTGAACTGCAGAAAGACATGCTGTGTCTTTATTAACATATGTGGGTGCCACACAACCAATCTGTATCTGTATAGAATCAACTAATGAAGATATTTTATGTGTGATCCTACAATATCATATTTGATATATTGTAGCATGCAAAATGCAAAGATCTGTTCTCTGAGAAATATTATGGCTCCATAGTATTATGGGTGCCATATGAGAGCTCTGTACAGCTTGCAGGTTGTTTGAAGCTCTAATGCAACCATGTACATGATGCCTTGCACATACAGTACTACATACACCCATACAAGGAGAATGGGGGTGACTTACTTTACCGCTTATATTATACTTGGTATTTCTAATGGTTTTGATTCTGATTTCATATATTTCTTAAATAGTTTTTTCAGGAAAGGATTTTTCAGAATAGGTCATCCATATCAGATCAGTGGGAGAGTTCAATACCTGGTACCTACACTGACCCATTCAAGAGATTGAAGTGGATGGGTCACCACCACTTACTCATTCAAGTGATTGAGGGCTGAGCTTCAGTAGGCTAGCACCAGAATCTATTCAGTGGACAGAGTTTAACATATGTTGTATAGTTTCTGGCATCAGTGGCTGCCCAAAACAGCTGGAGGGTGGAGGTGTTGGGAGTCAGATCTATCCTGAAGATAAGTCAGAAATATCTAAGTCCCCAAAAAAACTCTTCATTTTTAGTTTTGAATAATACATCTACTGGAACATTCTTGAGTTGTCTCAACTGACTTGTAAAGTGGTTTAAAAAAGGAGAGATGGTGAGGAGGTAAGCCTCTGCCATTGCTGGCATTTTACCTGTCAAGTATGGTTAGAAAACAGAACATTTCAAAAATGTCATCACCTTTGAAATCAATAAAGCATATGATGATTAATTTATTACATTTTTTTCCAGACACATGAACTGATGATCTGGCAAAACTGATAAATGAATGGGAAATTGACACTGATAAGCAGATTGGAAAATTACATACGATGGAAGCTCCAATTCAGCAAAGTGCTTAGGTGAAGAAGAGGAAAGGCAAAAAAGATACAGCTTGCCAGAGCTCTTAGTCAGCAAAAAGAAAAAAAAAAGAAAAAAACAAATGAATTAAAATGATTGCCCTTCTGCTTGTTAAAAGAACACTGTCTGATAAATCTCACGCTCTGCAAGGTCAACTCTGTGCTTAAATACATTTTTAATCATTAATGCACCATGATTGTGATAATTGGTTAGCTTGCAGATTTTTAATCATTTGGTTTACAGGATGAAAAAAGTTAGTTAATGCAGTGTATGAAATCTAAATCACGTGCCAAAAAGTCCTGGTCCATATTTTAATCTAAGATAATTGACAGTGTTTATACACAATGTAGAATTATGTCAGGATTGAACATCAAAAGGGATTCAAGGTTGAAGGGCAGCGATTTAATAGGCCAGCAATGATCACAATATAGAAAGCCTAATTTTTAATAAGATGGATTATATAAGTGAATAGTCCTTGAATTTGTACTACAGAGTAAATAAGGCTGAGTAAATCTGGGCATATGTATTATGCCGGCCAAGAACTCATTCGGACGTCATCTATCTCTCCAGATTCTCCTATATATACGCACACTTGGCTAAGCATGCATGTGTTCTGAATGAGGAGAGGGGAGTAATTTGATGCCAAGCACTTCTATCAGCAGCTTAACTTCCTAAAAACGAAATAATCTAGCATGCTAAAATCTAACAACACCATCCTTCTCATCCCAACAAGGGAAGGGAAAGGGAAATTTAGGAGGCCCCCATAAACATTAGATGGACATCTTAAAGGTTATATGTCAACAGATTTGTACCTATGAAACTGGCTGACCTGTTACATGTGCGCTTGGCAGTTGAAGGCACCTGAGTAGTCCCATGTTCATATGTGCCCACATTACTGAGAAAAATTATTTTTGATGTATGCAAATTAGCCTCTAGGAGCAACAGGGGTGTTGCCATTACACATAGAGGTTCAGCTCTCTCTGTAACTGCCACTTTGCTTGACATTGAAGTCAAGGACCCTGGTAATTAAAATTCAGAGGGTGAGGTCCCATGTTCATATGTGCCCGCATATATAGCTGTTAGAAATAAGATCAGAAGTGAAAGCATCTGAAATCTACTTTTAAATTAAGTTGGTATAATTTCTGACCTGATTTCAAATAGCTATATCTCCTGATGTAGAGCAGTTAATGTTATAACCTTGTTTTAAAGCTTAGACTGTCAGCTTTCAAGCAATACTTCTTCCATATCTCTAGTTTCTACACAGAAAGAGCTGTTAGGACTTAAAGCAGCCTACCCCTGCTGCTCATGCTGAACTGTTAAAGGGGTTGTTTGAGTTAATTAAACACTTGGTCAATCTGCCTAAAATAATGAATGGATACACATTTTCTCCTCTGCTACTTCCTGCCCTGTGCTCCATTCCTCACCACTGCTTTACGTTTTTCTGGCTACAGCGTTCTGTACACATAGGTCACCACTGCAGCCAATACGATGACATCAACAGCAGGAGGAGGAGAGCACAGCACTAGAAGAAACAGGGAAGAAAACAAGTGAATATTCAGTCATTTGCTATTTTAAGCCTTTTACAGAGAGTGCTCAAGTTATTATACAACTCTAACAACCATGTCAAGTGCTTCTCTAAAAGCCAAAGCAGAGCTTTGGCAAAACTGTTGGTGGTTAAAAAAAAAACAAAAAAAATGCTATTGCTATGTTCTATATTTAAATGTTCCCCCTGGCAACAAAACACTGGAAAAGTAAGTGGTATTAATAAAAATAGCAGGATGAGCAATTTACTAATAAGTCACATGACGGTAAAAAAAAAAGAATGCTAGGGGCAAATTCTCATAGTTTGTAAGGCTGAAAAAAGACATATGTCCATCCATTTTAGCCTATCATACATATCACTCAGAAGCAAAGATGGGCAAAGGGTCACCAGTTTGCAAAAAAATATATCTGTGGGACAATTTCATAAAAATGTTAAACAATGTAAAATACTAAAAGTATTGTGAATACTTTGAACATCCCACAATCAACAGTACACTATGAAAATATTCAGAGAATCTGGGTAAATCTATATGCACAAGGGACAAGATCAACAGTCAATATTGGATTCTCGCGATCTACAGACCCTCAAGTGGCACTGCAATAAAAGCAGACATGATTGTGCACTGCATGGAACACTGGAACACTGTGAACACAGTCTGATTTTAGAACAACATATGCTCCAATCCAGATAAGGTATCTTTCATGGAATACCCTACAAATTTCAGCAAGACTATGCTACACCACAAACTGTCTCCATCACATCATGACTTTGCAGAAGAAGAGTATGGGTGTTGAACTGGCCTACCTGCAGTCCAGAATTTTCACCAACTTAAAACATACAGCACATCATGAAACAAAAACAATCTGGCATAAAAGACAGGACTGTTGAGCAGCTGGAATCATATATCAGACAAGAATGAGAAAATATTCCTCTTCCAAAACTACAGCAATTGGTTTTCTCACTTCCCAGATGTTTACAGACTGTTGTTAAAACAAGAGGGGATGCTACAGAATGGTTGCTGTCTCAACTTTTTTTAAATGAATTTTTTCATAAAACTGTAAATTGCCTCTCTTTCACCATCTGATATGTGTTTTATGATCTATTGTGCATAACAATGGGTCTATGAGTTGTGAAAATCATTGCATTTTGTTTTGGTTTACATTTTTATTTTTTTGAATTGGGGTTGTACATTATATTAAAGGGGTTGTCTAATCTCAGACAATGGGGGCATATCGGTAGGATATGCCCTTATTGTTAGATAAGTGCGGATCCCACCATTCATTTTATATGGGGCTGCTGAAAATAGCTGAGCACTAGCTCAGTTATTTCTGACAGGCTCATAGAAGTGAATGGGAGCAGTTCCCTGTCATGCGCGGTGTGCTCTTATTTGCTTCTATGGGGAGAGAGATTGGTGGTGGCTGGACCAGAGTCCTCCAGCCACCACTTTGAGGAGCTTAATTCCCGATATAGGTGCAGGTCCCAGCAGTGGGATTTGCACCTATAGGACAATGGGGGCATAGCCTACTGATATGCACCCATTGACTGAGATGAGACAACCTGTTTAATGGTAAAGTTATAAAATTTATTTTTTTATTATAGTGCAGAAGAAGCCAAGCAAATTGATATTTAGTTTTGTGGGGAAAGATTCAGTAAAACTTGTAATCTATGCATATTAGTAGTGTTAAACAAATTGAAGCCAAACAAATTTACTTTGATCAGAATTTCAGGAAAAATTTGATTCACCGCAAAGCCAAATTTCCTAATGCTTTGTGGTAACGAACCTATTTTTCCTGAAATAGCAGTAAAAAATACATACTCACCTCATCTATTTGTGTAAGAAGAGGCCGTTGTGGCCATTTTGATGGCAGAAACCGCTCAAAATCTTGTAACGTTACCGCACAAGATTCTGCTCGGTGTCTTCAATCAAGATAGTCACAGCAGCCATTACACGAGCAAATGGATAAGGTATTTTTTTACCCTAATTAACCTCTGAAATATCTAAATTGTATCCTCAGATGCTGTGATCAGTGATAAACACGGCATCTGAGGGGGTTCGCTTTTCCCCTTCATCGCACCTGCTACGTACAAAGGAATGCTCTTTGTGACAAAGTAATTTATCTCAAATTGAATTTCTTTGTGAAATTCATCCAAGCAGCCAAATCAAATTTTTCATAACTTTGCTTGTGTATTATATACTATAAGAGACTGAAAGCTATCTCTGTATACACACTTACACAAAGAATGCTATTAATTACTGATAACATCTCCACGTGTACAGATATCAGTGACTGACAGTTATCTCTGTATACACACTTACACAGAGAATACTATCAATCACAGATAATACTTCTCCCGTGTACAGATATCAGTGACTGACAGCTATCTCTGTATACACACTTGCACAAAGAATGCTATCAATTACTGATAACATCTCTCCGTGTACAGCTATCAGTGACTGACAGCTATCTCTGTATATGCACACTTACACAGAGAATGCTATCAATCACTGATAACACTCCATATGTACAATTATCAGTGATTGACGGCTATCACTGTATACACACTTACACAGAGAATGCTATCAATTACTGATAACACCTCCCCCATGTACACAGATATCAGTGACTGACAGCTATTTCTGTATACACACTTACACAGGGAATGCTATCAATCACTGATAACACCCCCATGTACAATTATCAGTGATTGACAGCTATCTATGTATACACACTTACACAGAGAATGCTATCAATCTCAGAACAAAGCTCTGTGTACAACTGAAGTCAGATAAAAAGAGATATAAATATTTAAATTACGTTTTACTGAATCTTTTCCACCACAACTATAAATCAATCTGCTGAGCTCCTCCTGCTCTATAACCTGATGCCTGCAGATTGAAACACATTTTGCATTGATATATCCTCTTTCAAGGAGTTTTTCAGGAATTACTTATCATTGACCTAAGAAACGTCTTCAATATCAGATCATGAAGTCCAACTCACTTGGATAGGAGCAGCCCTGCAGTAACTAGGCACTGTTAATACCCAGTAGACGGAGCTGCGTAGTTCTGGTGTCTGGTTCCAAAATTAGAGCTTGTGAAAACAGCTTTTTTTTTTACCTATCCTAAGAATAGTTTGTTAAACTCAATTAAGTTATATATTTAGCATTAAATAGAAGTTAAAAAAATTGTCCTCATCTTTGGCAGTTCCCATTATTAATTGAGGGAATAATAGCATTTAGCATTTTGTTCTGTTTTTAAAACTCATCACTCATTTGATCCAGATGATAAGAGTGCTAAGTGAATTCTGAAATCCAGTGGCTTAATAGAATTGCAATGTCTTCTACTTAACAATGAGATGATTTCCAACATTAAGCTGTAATGTTGTAGTTAGTGCATGGAATGATGTCACAATAAGTAATGGTGGTACGGTATCACGTTCTGCCTAATTAACCACTGTACAGTAAAGGATATTGCAATGTTAATGAGCAATATTTGAGATAATTACAAAGTATCTTAAGATTGCATTGCACATATAAGTAGTTTAGCATTTTTTTCTCTTTCTAATAAATAGTGGTAATAAATTACTGTTTTAAAGTTTCAAAGAGTAAGCTAATATTGAATTGCTTTGTTTTAGGATAGCAGACCTACTGTTCACACTAGTTCATATGCAGAGGCAATCACGCCTCCTATGCTTGCATGGGTAGGTGGCTTGCTATCTCTACAGAGTGGGAAACCCCTTGTCATCTTTTAAACCAAAACAGGATGAAAACATTTTGGCCCATTTGAGATGATCGTATTGCACCTGCAAATTCCAGACTTTGGGTTATCAGACATACAGATATAAGGGGATTTGTGGCCATAATACAGGCACAAAGGTGCATCCACATGACAATCCTCTATATTTAAATGACTCTGCATGATATGAAATAACTGCGAGGAATGTGCCCTACATAGTCAAAAACAAGTTACTCCTCCCCTACCTACAGTGGTGTCCTTCCTAATTTTCACTCATGGTTCAACATATCCTGAAATAAGTGATTGGATGGTTAGCTTGAAAAACACAATTTCACTCTATTGGGTGTTGTTTATGCTATTTTTGGCCACCCAATAGCTGTGAAGTGTGTTTCAGGGTTTTGCAAGCATTTTATGGTCATGTATTTAATTGGTATTGTAAGAAATAGGAGTCCTTAACAAGGTTTACCGAGATAATTTAACTGATGACCTGTCCTCTGGATAGGTCATTAGTATCTGATCTTCTCTCAGCTTACCAACATTATACATTGTATGGTGGCTGTGCTTGGTATCTCGCTCATCCCTAAGCTAAGCTAAGCTAAGCTGTGCCCAGGCCACATGACTGATGAACGTGACTTCACACAGCCTAGGCAAAGTTGCGAGAAGGACACTACTGTGAATGCTGGTACCTACTCAAACAGCTGATCAGCGGGGGTCCTGGGTGTTAGACCCCCACCAGTCAAATACTGATAACCCATCCATCAGTTGGAATATCTCAGAAAACCCTTTTAATGAAAAAAGTGGATAAGTAAGAGTTGACATATCTTTAGATCACTATTAATGCTGCTTTTATTCACAGCCCCTTCCTGAATGGGATTCTTTATAAATACTGTATTTAAAGGGAGTCTGTTACCTAATTTTCACCTATATAGCTAACAGCAGTGCCCCACAGACGATTGCATACACATCTCAGACATACTTGTGTGCACTGTGTGTGTGTATTCCTCGTTCAGAAAAAGCACTTTTATTCTGCAAGAAAACAGCTCCCAAGTGCCTGGCTCTGTTGCTGCTGCAAACCAGACTGGAGGGGGGAGGGCAGCTTTAGCTGCTCATATCTTGGGATTAGTAGCAGATAGAACAATGGTTCTGACCTCCTTTGAAAGCTGACATTCCAAGCTTTAAAATGATACAAAATCACAGCATTATATCCAGTATATCAGAAGATATAGCTGTTAGAAATTGAGTCAGGAGAGAAAGCTGTTTTTAGTTTCACTTTCAGCCGGGCACTTGGGAGCTGTTTTCCTGCAGAATAAAAGTGCTTTTTCTTGACATGTAATACAGACACAAAGTGCACATAGGTATGTCTGGGATGTGACATGTAATACAGACACACAGTGCACACAGGTATGTCTGGGATGTGACATGTAATACACACACAGTGCACACAGGTATGTCTGAGATGTGACATGTAATACAGACACACCGTGCACACAGGTATGTCTGGGATGTGACATGTAATACAGACACACAGTGCACACAGCTATGTCTGAGATGTGTATGCAATCTTCCGTGGGGCAGTGCTGTTAGTTATATAGGTGAAAATGAGGTGACAGACTCCCTTTAATGGGTTGAATACCTTTATAGTATGATGCATAGGGTATAAATCCAACAGGATGATTATGCGTACAACAGAGACAACTTTTAAAACTTATTATTTTTTTCCCACTAGATTCAAAGCAGTATTATGCTGCTTCTTGAGAAGTTTCAATTTTATGAATGGTTCAGTAACAAGGTTTGTCATTACATGATATTCTACTACTCTCCCCCTTGCAATGTGACACTCATACCCCAAGATGTGAGATTTAACATATGACAGAAAATAAAAAAAAATAGTTAAGTAAGAGGAAATTATAGCGAAAATGTAATAAAATAAACTATTTCAGACTAATTGAACCTAATCCATGGCATACTAACTAGCAATAAGTTGCGTAAAGGTCCCTCTTTATACAAATGGCACTAGAACAATGCTGCAATAATTAACATACTAATTCTCTATTGTGGTTCACACGTTCCTTGTCATAACCATGAGACCATTCAATTTTCACAAAATGCATCAAATCTCATTTCCAGAGCAGAACACTGATCTCTTACACATTTAAGTTCTTCAAATCTCTGATGAATGAACAGTATTGTACCATTTAATGAAAGTGCTTCCATGGGTGTTTCAATTCTATAGCCAAACTTCCCACATTGTTAGTAACACAAGATGCCAAAAATATGACAGTGAATAGGGTATTCTGAGTTTCTGATATAGATGATCTAACCTCAAAATAAGTCATCAATACCAGATCAGCAGGAGTCCGATACCCTGGACTTCGATTGAAGAAGCCACAACACTCCAGTGAGCACTGTAACCTCTTCCTAGGCCAGTGACGTCACATTCATCAGTCACATGGCCTAGACACAACTCAGTCCCATTTAGTAAATGAGGCTAAGCTGCAATACCAGGTGCAGCTGCTATACAATGGATGGAGAGCCCTGTGCATGTTGAGATGCAAAGAGGCCATGGCACTCACTGAAGCACTTTGGCCTTTTTGAACAGCTGATTGGCTGGGGTCTATCTATCTATCTATCTAATTATCTATCTATCTATCTATCTATCTATCTATCTATCTATCTATCTACCTATCTATCTATCTAACTACCCTTTACATTTACCAATCATACAGTCTATGTTCAGGATAGCCTGGTCATAGACTGAAATGTACAACAGAATAGAATGTCATTTACCAACATACCTTTTTTCACATTTTTTTTACACTACTGAAATTCCAGTCTTTTTCATATTCACTATTTCTTATCATGTGTCAACCTAAAATACAAACTGATCCATTACGACAAGATAATCATATGCATGTTTCATAATTACCAGAGTTTTGGTTTAACTATTTTTGGCATTTTAGAATTTTTCTTGATCCGCTTTTTATATTTAACAGAAAGGGAGAAAAGACAGATTTTCTATAAATAGCAATTTGATTTTTAAAAATGTTTTTAAACAAATCACTAGTATTAAGCTTTGTTTTAAAAAATATATAACCTAATGTCAAGTTTTCACAAGTTATATATTTAATAAAATGCTATAGCAGTTAATTGAGGCTACTGTAATAATGGTGTACTGACATGTAAAGTTTGACATATTTTTGCATATTTTATTTCAATGCCAGGAATTGGTTATACGGGAGGAAACAAAGAATTGGCTTGTATTTTAAGAATGCCTTCCTAATTTTGGCTTTAAAACTGTATGTTAACTGCATCAAAATCTGTGTGTCCATATACTAATATTAAGTCATTTAGGTAAGTAAAAAATCGTATATATATATATATATATATATATATATATATATATATATATACAGTACAGACCAAAAGTTTGGACACACCTTCTCATTCAAAGAGTTTTCTGTATTTTCATGACTACGAAAATTGTAGATTCACACTGAAGGCATCAAAACTATGAATTAACACATGTGGAATTATATACTTAACAAAAAAGTGTGAAACAACTGAAAATATGTCTTATATTCTAGGTTCTTCAAAGTAGCCACCTTTTGCTTTGATTACTGCTTTGCACACTCTTGGCATTCTCTTGATGAGCTTCAAGAGGTAGTCACCTGAAATGGTATTCCAACAGTCTTAAAGGAGTTCCCAGAGATGCTTAGCACTTGTTGGCCCACCATCTCGATTGGGTTCAGGTCTGATGACTGTGGAGGCCAGGTCATCTGGCGTAGCACCCTATCACTCTCCTTCTTGGTCAAATAGCCCTTACACAGCCTGGAGGTGTGTTTGGGGTCATTGTCCTGTTGATAAATAAATGATGATCCAACTAAACGCAAACCGGATGGAATAGCATGCCGCTGCAAGATGCTGTGGTAGCCATGCTGGTTCAGTATGCCTTCAATTTTGAATAAATCCCCAACAGTGTAACCAGCAAAGCACCCCCACACCATCACACCTCCTCCTCCATGCTTCACGGTGGGAACCAGGCATGTAGAGTCCATCCGTTCACCTTTTCTGCGCCGCACAAAGACACGGTGGTTGGAACCAAAGATCTCAAATTTGGACTCATCAGACCAAAGCACAGATTTACACTGGTCTAATGTACATTCCTTGTGTTCTTTAGCCAAAACAAGTCTCTTCTGCTTGTTGCCTGTCCTTAGCAGTGGTTTCCTAGGAGCTATTTTACCATGAAGGCCTGCTGCACACAGTCTCCTCTTAACAGTTGTTGTAGAGATGTGTCTGCTGCTAGAACTCTGTATGGCATTGACCTGGTCTCTAATCTGAGCTGCTGTTAACCTGCGATTTCTGAGGCTGGTGACTCGGATGAACTTATCCTCCGCAGCAGAGGTGACTCGGTCTTCCTTTCCTGGGGCGGTCCTCATGTGAGCCAGTTTCTTTGTAGTGCTTGATGGTTTTTGCAACTGCACTTGGGGACACTTTCAAAGTTTTCCCAATTTTTCGGACTGACTGACCTTAATTTCTTAAAGTAATGATTGCCACTCGTTTTTTCCTTACTTGGCTGCTTTTTTCTTGCCATAATACAAATTCTAACAGTCTATTCAGTAGGACTATCAGCTATGTATCCACCTGACTTCTGCCCAACACAACTCATGGTCTCAACACCATTTATAAGGCAAGAAATCCCACTTATTAAACCTGACAGGGCACACCTGTGAAGTGAAAACCATTTCAGGTGACTACCTCTTGAAGCTCATCAAGAGAATGCCAAGAGTGTGCAAAGCAGTAATCAAAGCAAAAGGTGGCTACTTTGAAGAACCTAGAATATAAGACATATTTTCATTTATTTCACACTTTTTTGTTAAGTATATAACTCCACGTGTGTTAATTCATAGTTTTGATGCCTTCAGTGTGAATCTACAATTTTCATAGTCATGAAAATACAGAAAACTCTTTGAATGAGAAGGTGTGTCCAAACTTTTGGTCTGTACTGTATATATATATATATATATATATATCTATAATAGCAATGCTAATATCTTTTCTATTGTCTAATTGTCTATTACTGCTACCACTAATAATAAATATCATCATTTATTTATTACATCTAATTTAGACTTAATAAGTAATTATATAAAATGTAATTTCTATTCTATTAGATATATTCTATTAAAATATATTTAATTTTAGAATTTGAAAAATTAACCACATATATAGTATGTCTAATTTGTAGATACTGTAAGTAATTTTTCCTACCAAATGCTCATCTGCAGTAAATCTTTGAAGACCCCTTTCATATTCATGATCTTGACCCAAGGGAGAGGGGAGAGATTCTTAAAGGAAATGCTAAGAAGTCTTCGAGGAACTGTGTGTCATTTCCATCAAGAAAGGGATGCAAGATATAGGTCTCCTGAACAAGTTGTGAAAAGGACAAAGTATAGGTGGAGTACATACTGTAAATAGACATTTTGATAACATGTTTACTAGCTCAAATTTTTATCCTTTCTAGTATGTTTTTATATAGAATTGAAAATAATTTAACCTAAAAAAGATGGCAAACCCAAGATTTCTTATGTTATGAGACATTGACCTTTACTTTTTTTGTCAAATACAGTATGTTAAACTGACAGTTTGTTAATATCAGAACCTATGGACAAAATGAAGGTCTGTCATAATTTTTTGAAAAAATAATAAAAGAAGCATTCCCACAAACATTTTTATTTAGTGTCCTGTTAGAAACATACATGATATAAACTATATTAAATGTAATTTCTTACCAGTGACTGCATTTTTTAGTTTTACCTTTCCTTCTGATCCTCAGCTGTGTCATGTGACGAACACATTGCCTCTCCAAATAACACAGCATCTTATGTGTGGCCAGGAAGTCAGTTTCTCTATGTATTTCTATGGGAGCATCAATGTCAGTCTCATAGCAATGAATAGAGGAATAACGGACTTCCTGTCCTGTGTCAGTTGGAGAGGCAGAATGCTGGTCACATGACACAGATGAAGATCAGAATGAAGGTTATAACTCACAAACACAGTCTCTGGTAAAAAGATTACCTTCACTACAGTTTACATCATGTATCGTTTTAACAGGTAAGAGATAATTTTTTCTAGGAGTGCTGCTTTAAAAAGTGTCAATCAATATCACCACATTTCCTGTTTTCACTTTTGCAAAATGGCTGCCACAACAAAACAAAAAAGTAAACATCTATTTAAAGTTGTTCAAATTAAATAAATTTGTCCCTATTCCAATAAATGCTATAAAATAAAGAAATCATATTATACCCACCTGTTTCTCCCCTGCAATACCCAATGCTACAGCTCTAGACTATCTCCCCAGGCTTGTTTATAAGTGGTTATATATATATCTTCAGCATATGACTGCTTCAGTCAATCACTGTCATCAGCTATACATAAGACAAGGACACTAAGGGCAGCGACATGTTATATAACCTTATGTCACCACTATAGCCTTAAATATAAGCAGCAAAAGGAGGCCAACAGTAGCTACAGCACTGGTAACATCAAGAGAGAAACAGGCGAGTTTATGATAAGTTTTTATTTTATAGCATTTAGTAGCCTATGGCAATTTTTTTTAACCCAGACAGTCCTTTTAAATAAATATATCTTATTTACTTAAAGGGGTTGTAAGAGCTAAATAAAAATGATCACATCTTGGCTTCTGCTATAACTTCTGGTTTACTAATAAATGAGTGGTTTTATGTTTTTTTTAAATATTTATACTATACTAAATATTGGTAGTTCATAGCTCTAAGCAGTTAACTTTGCTTTGGTATCTTATTAAATTATTAAATTGGTTGTTTTGTACCATATGATGGCTAAGAGTCCAAAATACATTTGAGAAAGTAGATGACATGATTTATAATATCTGAAATTCTAATGTTAAGGTAGATATTTTTGTTCAAAAGGGGAAGAAGCTGTATTGAAAGATAAAAAAAAAATTATTAAAGGCAGGTACGTTTTCACAGTTTGGTTTCACAATATTTTATAAAGTAGAATTTTTGCTATGTTTCAAAAATAAATGGTTACAGTTTCAAAGATATAATTATATTATTTAAAAATAAGTTTTATTGCTAGGAAACATTTATTTCTATCACACAGCAAATTTAAAATAATTGAATCAAGAAGGAAGTTCAATGTACTAAAATTCCTTAATTATGGGATTTGGTCATTATTGTGCATTCTTGTTGGTTAGGCTGCTTCCCAAATATAGATGTGATATTTTTGAAAATAATATTACAATATTTTACCTGCATAGTAACTTTTTTTGTAAATTTCAGATTACCCATGTGTTTAAATAAAAGGTAACAAAAAAATCAAATGAATGCTCATTAAATGAAAAAAGTATTAAGCATCATTCAATAAAGGAAGAAAACATGGTAACATTTCTTCCAAAACAAAACTTGATTAAAAATCAACCATAAATAAATACATTTTATGGCCATTGTCAATGATTGTATTGTCATTTCATGCTATGACATATTTTTTGAGTTTGTTTTATTTTGTTTTTTTTTAGCTTCTTGAACCCCTATTAGTTCCTGGGGGTGATTTTTTAAACTATAAAAATAATTTAGTGTTTTGTATATAAATATATTCAAAATGGGTTCCTTTAATGAAAAATAAATTTGTTACTTTTAGCCATGATATGACAAACATAAGTGACCATGGCCTTAATCAACGGCTTTTAAAGGGTCACAAATAAAATAGTATAGATACCTCTATGAGTAACACCTGCAAGTTCTTTAGCTCTTTCTATCTGTACAGAATTTCTTGGTCTTCTTCTCAAGCTTTGGGTTTGAGCTGTTGGTGAAGACTGCAGGTCCAGGGTTATGCTTGATTCCAAATCATGTTCAACGTCTTGGACCAGGAGTTCTTCAGAAAGTCTTTTGTTGGGGGTAGCAGTTAAACAGGATACAGTAACATCAGCAGAAGTGAGAGCAAGTGTTACAGCACCAGGAGTAGCCTCAATTTGCTCCTCCAACTCAGCGGTGGAAGTGGTTTTGCTGAAACCTGTGGGACACATAGTGGCACTGGATGCTAACTTTTTCTTTTGAATTTTGCATTTTCCTGATTGCTATTATTTTGCTTGCTTTAGAAATAGTTTTAAAGTATTTTTATGAAGGAAAATGACATGGACACATAAAGACAGTTTTATTCACTTTAATTCGTAAATATACCATAAACTGAGAAAATGTTATGTCTACCGTTGAATACATTATTTTAAAATCTTTTGCTATTGATAATTACAGAGCTAAGAAGGCTGCCAGACACAGTGTATGAGCTTATATACATATTGCAGTGCTACATGTATAATTTAAGGTGATTACTGGCATGGGGGAGGATGTTTTTTTTATTATAGTTGTGTGTCTATTGAAAATTTACTAAGCATAGAATGATTTTAATCATCAATACTTTTATAAATGTGAAACAACTCTAACAACGCTAACCACTGACAGCTAGGTACTTCACCTATTTTAAAGCATATATCCATTAAAATAAAAAAAAACCTTATAATTCTCTTAGATCCTCATATACAGTACCTTCAAAGCTTTGTGTGTGTGTGTGTGTTGGCTATATCTCCTATCTCATTGGCTAATAGGAAATTGATATCAAGAAAAGGGCAAAAACTAGATGGGGTAAACGGCTGACTAGTGCACCAGAGTCAAGACACAATTTATGGATTACAAATGAAGCCATTGCCTTCAATGCCAAAATAGCGTGCTCTAACCCCCACTATTATCATTATTTACCAGATTATAGATATAGTGAACCAGCAAGTTCATAGGTCAGAGTTGTCTTTCTTCGTCTACTCATGTTTTCTGTGGTCACACTCCTCCCACAGATCAGTCTGTCTGACTTAATCAGTGCAGAGGCTGCTATAATCCCAGGACCGTATTATGCTTCAAATTATCTCCCCTTATAAGAAAGCATCAGATAATCATGGATAATAAAAATGTGAATGGTAATTTTCATACCTAATGCCCCCATCAGTTTTGGGGCTCCTGCTAACAATTTAATAAATATATATTTATTAGAAGAATCCTGATGATTAGGAAAAAAAACAAACGTCTGCTGTTCTTTTAGTACACAAAAAACCTATCCTAATCACACAGCATTATGAGTTACTTCACAAAACTGAGGTAAAGAGCTGCCTCATCCTCCTCTCCTACTTGTCAGGAATTATGATCCTGAATAAAATTTATTATGATCTTCAGCTGAATCTTTATGGGAATGGAGTTCATGAGGAAACATGAAGTATAGAAAGAATGAATAGGACAGACTGTGGTAATGTGGGGCTATGGTAATGGAGACTGCTCATTAGCCACATCTGCTCATGAACTCCATTCCTACAGAGATTTAGCTGAAGATCTTATCATCTATATTCAGGATTAGAGATGAGCGAATCAAATCCCACAAAGTGGAATTCGGTCCGAATTTCAGGATAAATTCGATTTGCCTAGAAGCAGAATTTCCTTGTGCTTCCTGTCAGCGAATCGATTTACCCTGAAATAGTGTAAAAAACAAAAAAAATCATACTTACCTCCTCCATTTGCTCGCGATCTTGATTGAAGATCCCGGCAAAAATCCTGTGCATAGTGACATATGACGTCACCACGCCGGACGGCGTGATTACGTAATCCCGTGATGCGCGAGATTTTGCTCCAGATGTTCAATCAAGATGGTCGCGGCCAGCCCATCGCGAGCAAATGGAGGAGGTAAGTATGATTTTTTTTTTTTAATGTTAATATATTTTTGCATTCAGAAGCCGTGATCATGTATGACCGTGGCATCTGAGGGGTACAATGACAGGGGGGAGCAGCGCTATCACAGCTCCCTGTCATTGCACCCACTTCTAACAAAAAATGTGCTTTGTGGCAAAGTAATTCATCGCGAAGGAAATTTTTGTGTAAAATTCGGCGAATCAGCCGAATCAAACTTTTAAAAAGTTCGCTCATCCCTAGTCAGGATCATAATCCCCGATAAGCAGAGCCAAGAGGAGTATGAGTAAGCTCATTAGCTCAGTGTTATGAAGTAACTTTTCCTGATGTGTGATTAGGATAGGTTTTCTGTGTACTAATAAGACAGCAGCCATTTTGTTTCCCCTAATGATTGCTTCCCAGACAAAATCAGCCATTATAACTAATGTAAGGTATTTGGGAATATATTTATAATGAAGTAATATTTAAGTATTTTCATTTTCTTAATTCCGGGAAAACCCCTTTAACCATTGAAAGAGCTTAATGTTCATCTTAGGTACCGCAATTAGCCATGTATGTGGGGGCACAATAGCTGTTCCCAGTCATTGTGCCCTCCACATACAAATACACTTCATGACAAAGTAATTTGTCACAAAGCAAATTTCTTAGCAAATTTCGCTCAACACTAATAATAACAACAGATAATAAAAAACAAAGTCAAAGTGAAATAATCTAATACAAAATACATTGCTTAGATCAGTTGTGATGATTCACCATGCCTCCTTTGTGAACTATGAGAAACACTTTAAAGGCTTTAAACACTTTAAACACTTTAAACACTGTCTGATGTTTGGGCAGATCATTGCTAATGAGCATCCGTACATGAGCTCGTTAGCAATATGGTGTATGCCGGTTTGCCAGTGTAAAGATGTCATTGATTACCCTATGAATGAACGAACACGAGTGAAAAGCTCTTGTCCTGTTCTATATAATAATAGGAAAGGAAGAGCAAGTAGTAGTGTTCCCATAGAGACAAGAGTGCCTTAGATAATCTCAATAACTAAGTTGTCAGTGAATAACTGCTGTAAAGACCTAGCAATAGAAAGAACACCACAGTCCCACCAGTAAGGGGGGGGTTACCTTGTTCACAAATTTGCTGTGGGGCCTAGTCATCTCTAGTTGTGCCAACTAGAGCGCTGATGAATACATTTGTGCAAATCGATCTGCTCACATATATAGGAGCCCCCTGTCTACCATCACACAACCTGCTCCCAGCTGACAGCCCATCAATCATCTATCAATACATGACGTCATCTAGGGAAAAAGGGAAAATGAGTGTAGTCACATATCTCTCTCTCTCTATATATATATATATATATATATATATATATATATATATAATGTACAGGGGGTCATACATCTCTCACTCTCTCTCTCGCTATATATATATATATATATATATATATATATATATATATATATATATATATATATTGCCCAGGGGGTCACACATCACTATATATAACGTATAGAGGTCACATCACTATATATAATGTACAGGAGGTCACACATCACTATATACAGTGTACAGGGGGCCACACATCACTATATATAACGTACAGGGGTCACATCACTATATATAATGTACAGGGGGTCACATCTGTATATACAATATAAAGCAGGTCACTTTACAGAGGTTCACTGATCTCTATATGGAATGGTGAGTGTCACACATCAGTATATACAGTGTATGGTGGTGGGGTCAACTATTACTATATACAGGGGGTCAGTTATCACTATATACAGTATACAATGGTGGGGGTCACATATCACTGTATACAGTGTGCAGGAAGGAGAGGGCACATATTTACAGATGAGGACAGTAACTACTGCTGATATCACTGACTTCAGCCATACTGACAGCTTAGAAGGGGTTAAAGCTCCTGACCTGTTGGTCAGGCTGGAATAAACATGTCAGTGATGAGATCACATTGCAGAGTGGCCATAGACAGGACAGACACTAGGATTGCTCACACTTTGTTGTCCACAGCACCTTCCTGGCTATGCTACATCACTGCAGTCAGTGAGGTTTATCATAGCTTCTCCTCAGTCTCTATTCCTCCTGCAAAGTTTCTTTATTTAAGCTTCTAACAAGTGTCCCTGCTAAGCCTATGTAAGCCCTGTATAGACAGGACTGAAGTCACAGCAGAAGGAAAGCAACTCTGAAACAAGCAGGGTGCCTCTAGGACCCAGAGAGCAGCAGACTCCTTCAGCCATGGACTAGAGCATGTGCAGGCATGGACGAGATAAGCAGTTGTGAGTGCAGGACAGAGGGGGTGTGGCTTCCAATAGCAAAAGAACCAGGCAGCTCTGCTTAAGAAGATATATTAGTAAGTTTAATGTCTTGCTACTTTCTATATAGTTTTAATAAGTGCTAACAAAGTGGCCAACCCCTTTAAGGTGCACATCTGTGACTTCTCGCCACTCATGCCTAGTCTAAAAGAGTAAGCCATTTTGTAAACCTGGATTAGACTTAAAAAATTATCTAACTGTAAGACAGCAATGAAGCTGTCTTACATTTATAATCTGCACTGGATGCACCAACGCAATGTAGAGGGCGGCACCTCTTCATAACTTTTGTGGATCCACCTCCAGAACAGGTGCTTTATTAAGACCAGCATCTAAAACACTGGTATTAATAAATGACCCCCCCCCACACACACACACACACGCACACGCACACACACACACACACACCAGTCTCTCTGCAAGCAAATAGATAAAGGTGAGTGCTTTTTTTTGTTAACCTGATAAACCTCAATTGTAACATCAGATGCCTCGATCAGCTATAAACGCAGCATTTCAGGGGTTCCATGAGGGGGGCAGTGCAATTGCCATTCCCCATCATTAGGCCCACTACTTACAAAGGAATTCACTTCATGACAAGGTAATTTCTCACAAATTAACTTTCTTTTACGAAATTCAACAAAGCAGGCAAATTTAAATTTTCATAACCTTGCTCATCACTAATTATATCTAAATGAGGTACACATTTGCAGTCAGCTATGAATGTCTTTCATCAGTACAGGAAAAAAAGAGTGCAAGCTTTGATAGGTGAGAGGCCAGAGGTACTAAAAGAACATATTTACTTTTTCTTTTGGAAAAGAGATCATTTTTATACTTTTTTTTCTAAGAGGGGCATTGTATGGTCCATAAGACTCCTTACACCTACAAGGTGTTCTTTATAAGGAGAAATAGCACCCCCACATCTCTGACAAAGGCATCACTCAAAGCCAAGCCACCACTCTGTTTTGCATTGATAAAAGGCAATCACAGAAGCTATCTACAGGTGATTGCCTGGATGGACGATAATCCTAAATTATGTTTTAAAGACTGTTTTAAAACATTGACTCAAAGTATAGCTACCTTCCAACATGTGGTACTAGAGGCAAAGCTTTCTATTTCATTTTTCAAAGAGATATACGTTGTATATATTCACTCCAGTGGATATATATATATATATATATATATATATATATATATATATATATATATATATATATATATATATTACTTACAGTAGTAGCTTTATTTTATTAGATTGAATTTAGGGGGTTATGTCTCTCCAATATTTATATTTCTTTCCATTATGTTATATAGAGAGTGTAGTATTAATTAAACTACTGTGATACTGTGAATTGAGAGAATGCATTTATTTTTTGAGTGCCAGTAAAAAAATATTAAAATAGATGTCTTATATAATTTTCCAAGAAAAGTATAAAAGTAGCCCCTGATATTTACTATTTTAAACACTCTTGAACACTTACGAGTAAGCGTTAATTTCAAGGAAAAATTTAATTTCATGGCATCTTTATTCATTTTTTAAACAGTAAATAGTTACAGATTTTCTCAAGAATTCACAATGTTATAAAAGATTTGGTCAGAAACACATGCAGATTAAAAACACTGCAAATGAAAAATTTCTTAAGGTCAATCTCGTTCTTGAAGTACGAGTCTAGTTTTCAAGGGCTTGAGAGATGAGCATTTTTCATTGCCTCTAAACCCCCAATCTGATCTTGCTATGCTTTAAAAATTCCACTCTGGTACTGAGATCATTGCTTACAAGAAAGTGAACTTTGATATCAATTTACATAGGTGGTGATAAATAACGGAAATATACCATCTTTCTTTGCTTGTAGCAATGCTATCAATCATAGCTATGCTGCTATAAATATTTTGATATACAATATATTTACATGTATCCAGAAATTATTTCTGTGAAGGCACCTCACATAGCAATGCATAGTTGTCTAAACCCTTCTACTATATTTTAATATTAAAAAAATTGTAAATCCTTCTACTATATTTTAATATTTTAAAAAAAATGTAAGATTGACTCCAATAAGTTAATATACCTCACAATTCTTGCATAAATTCTGATAAAATCTTAATTATTTCCTATAGCATGGCAAGCTAAATATTAATGCACTATGCCACACGTTTCCCCAAATTGCAGTTTATGACTACATATGGGATATTTCTGTACTAACAAATTAAGTTCTGCTTTTTCCCTTGTTAACCCTTTGAAAAGTAAAAGATTTGGGGATAAATCAACATACTATTAGAAGAAATGTAATTTTTAAATTGCAATTTAAATTTTCCAGTGTTAATATCAGACATGCCAGAGGCAGGCATCTCCTTGCAGTAAGCTGTGGCAAGCTGTGTACACAATGTTTCCTGGTAGTAACATAATTTGTCCTCCCTTTCTGCCAGAGGAAAACATTCTCAATTTGCCTTGGTGGCAAGTGTCTAAAAGCATGGCTATCTAGTAATCATCAGATTGCTTGATGTCAACAATATGTCTGTCGCTGCGCAAACAAGCAAGCATACAGGTGGCCATTCTGACCAGTGTGCCCAAGGAGCCAATTCTTTCCAGTGACGTCACCAGGAACACTGTTAGGCAGAAGCTCTTGCCTAGCAATGTAAAAATATAAACAAAAAAGCCTTTGTCCTGCGTGATACAGAGCATAGGAGCATTTCCTCTCAGAGGGGCTGCCTGGGTGAAAAAGGAGATATGTCTGGGTTCCCTGGGTGGTCATAACCATAGAAATGAAAAGTGTATAATGTGATGGAAAAATCAATCCAGCCAACAAAGGAAGCTATATGGACAATCACAATACATTAGTAAGTGACTTGTATTAACTTTCTCTACATAAGACGATAAATGATATTTGCTAAAGTGGCAAAACCTCTTTAAGGCCAAAATAGGTTTTCTTATTAAAGAGGCTCTGTCACCTGTTTCAGGTGTACCATACTAGATATATAGGCAGGTAGGGCTCCAAAGGGTGATCAGAAACATACCTTTATTTCCTTTATTCCAGGTCCGGTACACTATAAAATCCACTTTTATAAAAATGCAAATGAGGCACTGAAGTACTCGGAGGCGTGCTTATTCCTTCTGAGCCACGCATCTCCGACGCCCTCTTGCCTGTTAGTGTCACCCTGCTATTAATAAAAACGCCCCCATTACTTTGAGTGTATGACAGAGCATGCGCACTAAAAGAATCGGACTTGCCGAGTGACAGTGCAACCATACGCTGACATACAACATAGAGCACACACGTGAGATCTCAGCGCTAGACCGTTGAGTGCGCATGCGCCGTCATACATCAGAGAGCGGACGCACGGGATCTCAGCACTAGGCCGGTGAGTCTAGCGCTGTCACTCAAAGTAATGGGGGTGTTTTTATTAATAGCAGGGCAGCACTAACAGGCGTCGGAAATGCGGAGCTCAGAAGGAATAAGCACGCCTCCGAGTGCTCCGGTGCCTCATTTGCATATTTATAAAAGTGGATTTTACAGTGTAACCGGACCTGGAATCAAGGAAAGAAAGGTATGTTTCTGATCACCCTTTGGAGCCCTACCTGCCTATATATCTAGTATGGTACACCTGAAACAGGTGACAGAGCCTCTTTAAGTGTTTAATATTTAAATGATGCTCCAATATATATATAATTATGTAATTAGATAATATATAATAATAATATATAATTATAATAATATATAATTATGTTTTCTTCCACTGCTACCCATTGCGTGTCCTCATAAATTACCATGGCATCGACCTGTAATTCAGGCCACCTTCAAAAGAAGGACTTAAAACCCCCGCCCCAGGTCTCACTAAGCCACGTCCTCGAGTTAGTCAGGCCACGCCCCCTCCCACTCCGCAGCCAACGGGGAAAAAATGGATCTTGTATTTTAAGCATTTATTATGCTCAATTATGCACATTTGACATCTGTTTTAATTATTTCTATCTGAAATCTGTTATTTTAGACAGAAAATAAAGTTCTGTTGGTTATATTTCATAAGCCATATCCATCTTCTGTGCTGTCTGCGCAAAGGTCCTGTCCATAAGATGGCCACTAATGGAGGGTCATGTGACCAGGCAAATCACCATCATGTGATGTCTCCTCTATTCAAACACACTGCACCTACAGTAAACTCCCAACAGTGCAAGTACAGATGGTAAGTGCAGTATATTTGAATGGAGGAGATGTCACATGGAGGTGATTTACCTGGTCATATGGCCATCAATAAACCACCATTTTATTGACAAGACATCTGTATGCATAGCATTAAAGATTGGGAAAACAAGGGGGTATACCTTATGAAACACAAAAAATGATAAACAATTTGAATAAAGGCTATATTGGTAAGTGCCTATATACAAAAACATTGGTAAACAGTAATCAGAAAGTGGCTAACCCCTTTAAGGCCACACCTAGCTGTTTTAGTACCCTCCACAGAGCTTGTATGAGGTATCAATATGCATGCTCAACCTTCAATCCATACAAACTCCTTGTCACCATGGCCAAGAGGGTGTTAGTGTTATTAACTGTTTAGTACATAGCTCTTGCACATTTTCAAGGAATTTCCCTCCACTTCACTACGAAGCTTGAACAGGATAATCAATATTTCCATCTTATTAAAATCTAATACGTTACAATCTAAGCATATAAAGAAGATTTCTTATCCATTGATGGCAAATGATCAATGGATTCTATCAGAAATTATACACCCTTTTCTATAGTTTGATGTGCTATAAAGAAATGCTGAAACAATTAAACTTTTCACTACTTTTTTTGTATCTATCTATCTATCTATCTATCTATCTATCTATCTATCTTTTCTAGCAGGCTTCCTACTTTAGTACTTTAGTGGAGATAAGCAAGAAAGAGATTTAATAGCAGCGCTGCTACAAAGGACAACCCCAGATCGAAGTGGATGATGAGTGCTTTATATGTTGTAAGACTACGGGGGTCATTTACTAATCTGAAATAGCTCGAAATTAGGAGTATTTCAGGCACATTGATTAGTTGTGCCACTATCTGCGACTTTTTCCCACTCATGCCAGGTCTAAAAAAGTGGGCATGGCATGGGCGGGGAAAGGGATCGGCTGGCAGGCCCGTCTCATTTATCATTTTCTACACTTGTTTCAGGCACAGCATAGAAAAAGGTCTAAATATAAGAAAGCTCAGAATCTGTCTTACATTTAAAACTAGCAGATGATCCGCCAACGTTATGGAGAGGCCTGAGTCTCTAATAAACTGTGGCTGATCCACCACCAGTGCAGAGCTTTATTAAAATCGGTGTCTAAAACACTGGTCTTAATAAATGTGCACCTACGCATTTCAGGACCATACCGGTCTGAACCATCAAGTTGGAACAGACCTAATGATGGGATCGGTACAGTCATGCAATGTTCTAAATGCGCTTATCATCCACTTTGATCCAGGCTCATCCTTTGTAGCAGTGCTGCAATTAAATCCATTTCTTCTTTATCATCACTGTCCCTTCTCCAGTCCAGTTTACTAGATCTGTTGGGGCAGCATATAGAAGCCAGATCCCTACCGATACCAAAGTCTTTATTTTACTTATGGTCCTGCTTTAAATGTTATGCTTTAGAGTACACAAGGCAACATATAAGTCTGACAAATGCATAACTTGTGCATTTTATTATGTGTATTTTAAAGGGCTTCTCTGAGATTTTTATATTCATTACCTATCCTTAAGAGGTATCAGGTATATTGGTGCAAATTCGACATACCACACCTCCTGTCAATCAACTGTTTGATAGTAGATCTAGTTCCAGAAATAAGCCCCAGAACTACATATCTCTGTCCATTGTATAGTGGATGGAGCTGGTTTCTGCAGAGCTGGTCCCATTCACTTCAATGGGGGAAGCACTGCAGTACTCTGCTCCATTCAATACATAAAGAATGGAGCTGTGTGGTTCTGATATATATTTCCAGCACCAGAGCTACTTCCGAACAGCGGGCCTGGAATCTGGGGAACTGGACCTGAAACAATCTGATACTGATGGTATGTCCTAAGGAATAATACTGTAACATCTGTTGAATATAATTGCTTGAGTCCCTTATGCTGGCTTTACATATTAAACATGTTGGACACAGGAATGAGTAAACACAATTTTCTTCAGAAACGTGATATTTGATAAACGTCTGGTGATATCTTAAGAGAAAAGTCTTAACAGAAATCTTCAGGTTAGGATGGAAAATAATTGCCTATATAGACAGATTTAGTTAAATGGACTTTGTCATCTCGTTCAAGTCGGTATAACAAATTGCAATACATTCTAGTCCATCACAACTATACCTTTGTTAGAGTAAGAGCTGGTTCCAAACATCACAAATTGAGGTTTGATATAAAAATTAGGGTGCAAAGTGAAGAGCAGGTTTTAGGAGCCTGAGCAGACCTCCTGCAAGTCCACCTCCATAAAGAGCCCAAGCCTAACTATAGACAAGCTCTCAGTGCCACCCCTTGTGCCATTTTGTTCACATATTGCTTTGCAACAGCATGATCTAATCACAACTCACTATCTAGCAAAGTCTTGCAGGTATACAGAGTCTAAAGCCCTCAATGTGCAAGCACAGACAGTTTTCTGCTCTGCATATGCACAAGATTTTGCCAAGAGGCACAAGGACCAGGCAGGCAGAGTTGTGTTCGCATCTTGACATCGCAGAGGAGGTTGTGGGCATAATGGTGCTAGGGGCTGCACTGGGAACTGATCCACTATGCTAAATAGTCTACTTCTATTCTGTCTTTATTCATAAAGTTTTCTCCTACATTTCTGCCAAAGCTATAGGTCAGATGGTGGATAAATTCTTTGATTCTTTCAGCCTAACATAACATCCTAGAACACTATCTGAGAACATTTCTGAAGAGAATGATTAGTATTTTATGTTTTCTCCATTGCGTATTGTAATATGTTTGCACAATTAGGGGTAGTTTTTTTAGTAAAAACCCCCTCTTCTGTGTAGCGCTGTAAAAGGAAACAGGTTTCCCTGCTTCCCAACACTAGCTCCCGGCTCCTGTGGTCTCTGGACTCTACTAATCTGCTTGTGTACCCGAAGGTAAACTTCCAGTTTGATGCTACTGCAGACAATTACTTGTTCCCCTTGCATCATTTCAAATAGTTAGCTACATTCATCAATTAGCTATAGTGGTGTCAAACCAAAAATTTACTTTCAGAAGAGCAGCAAAGAATAGAGAGGGAAGAAGCCAGGAGTCAGTGTTGACAAGTACATAAGTATTCTTCCCTTTGCAGGCCTTTGGTTTCTGGAGGAAACTAGACAACCCCCGGGTGCCATTTAAAATAAAAAAACAGTACTTACTAAACAGTTCCTAAACCACCGCTCTGGTTCTCCTGGCTAGGTTCTATTTACCTGGCTACAGCAGTGACATCATGTCAACAACACATAACCGTTGCAGCCACCACTGGTCTCAGCAATGCACCTGCTAAGGCAAGTGATTGTCAACATGACTTGACCATTGTGGACAGGTAAATAGAGCCTGGTTGGTCAATTAAGTACTTACCTTTTCTTTATTTCAGAAGGATTCCTTCTGAAACTGGACAGACACTTTAAAACCAGATGGTTTTTAACTCTGTTTATCTTCTATGTTTCACCCTCAATTTATTAGGTATATCTTTATAATAATATTTAAACTGTCAAGCATGTGGCAGAATTATGAGCTGGGTGACTTTGACCATGGAAAGAGTTTTGGTGCTAAGTTACTTCAGTGTATCAGAAATTGTTGGTGTGAAATTGTTCCTCCCACCAAGTGAGTGCCATTTATCTGCATAAAAATACTGTGTAAACATGAGAGGAAAGAGTAATGGTCAGATTGGATCAAGCTAACATAAAAGTGATGGTAATTCAAATACTCGTATTTTAGAAAAGTGGTATGCAGATAAGCATGGGACGTTGACAAAGTTAAATGTTTCAGTCAAGGTAAGGAATCCAAGGGAAATGGATAACGGTTGAAAAAAAGGGTTTTTTTTTTAAACTTAGTTTTGGGGAAAACAACAAAAATCTTGAACAATTCTGCCTATTTTATATTGAAGGGATTTTTTAAAAAAAAAATACATTAACCCTTTCACTCCCGGAGGTTTTTTCGGTTATGCATTTTCGTTTTGCGCTCCCTGCCTTCAAACAGCCATAACTGTTTTATTTTTCTGTTCACATAGCTGTATGAGGGCTTGTGTTTTGCGGGACAAGTTGTACTTTCCAATGCCACCATTTAATATTTGATATGGTGTGGTGGGAAGCGGGAAAAAAATTTCCAAATCAGGTGAAATTGCAAAATAAAACGCTATTCCGCTACAGTTCTACGGGTTTCTTATTTACAGCATTCGATGTGCATTAAAACTGAACCGTTACTTTCATTCTGCTGGTCAGTACATATCTGGCAATACCTAATATGTATAGTTTTTCCTGCGTTTTGATAGTGATAAAATAATTAGAAAGTTGCCCTTTTTTTATGTGTACAGAGCTGTATGGGGCTCATTTTTTGCGGGGCGATCTGAAGTTTTTATTGATACCATTCTGGGGTGTGTATGACTTTTTGATCACTTTTTATTTAATTTTTTTTAGAAAAAAAAGCGACAAAAAACGGCAAATCGCCATTTGGACGCTTTTTTCCGCCACATAATTCGCCGTATTGGAAATTTTTTTTATATTTTAAAAGTATGGGCGTTTTCTGTCACGGTGATACCCATGATGTCTATATTTATTTTTATTTAGGTATTTATTTTTTAATTATACGGAAAGGGGGATTTGAACTTTTATATCTTTTTTATTTTTTATATATTTTTTTAACTTTTTTTTAAATTTTTTTTTTTACTATTTTAAAGCTCAAATATGAGCTAATATATTGTGGCTTTTTTTCTTTGTGAGCAATCAGGGATTTACTAGACTGAGATAAATCCAAAAATTGCTCATTTCTTATCCTGGCCTGCCATCTAGTGGCCAGAATAAGAATTGCACTTTGAAAACTATAATCCTCAACAACGAGGATTACAGTTTTCATATGGTGTACAGACATCCCGATTGGCCACTCGGGGCATCTGTACACCACCCGGAAGCGAACGGGTTTTCATATTATTTAATTAATTAATTAATTCCGTGTTCAGACGCAACTAGATGCCATGATCACGTGTGATCATGTGTGATCATGGCATCTAGAGTCACAGGAAGACGCCGCCGATAGGGTAAGTAGCGGCAAGTCTCTGCTGTTAGAAATAGCAGACTTGCCGGCCATGACGTCCGCCGCACTTGCAAGTGGGCGCCATGTGCCTGCATCGCCCCAGCGCCTTACATGTACGGCGCTGGGAGTGTAAGGGTTAATCATCTTTTTATAGGAAAAGTGAGAAATGTAAGGTTGATGAGGTTTCCATTGCTGAAACCACAACCAATCACTAGAAAAAAGGTCTCAAATCCCTCATTCCTCCTCATCACACAATTGCAATGAGGAGGTATTTGAATAGAGTTTTAGTGGAGTGTATGGGTTGACACTATTCAAAATCTATGGGTCTGGAGGAGCTGGCCAAGTACAACCTTCTTGTGATCACTTAGATACATTTGTTAGCTATCATGTGACTAGGTGATAAAACACTATTAACAGCTTGCACCATTCGTTGTGCAATGGCAAGGGAAATGTTTTCTTGAAACTAGAGATCAACAAAACAATTCTTTAGAATTAAAATGTGACCCTTTTTTAAAATCAGATTAGTTAGAATCAGAACTTCTAAAGATTTGATTTGGGCATATTTTACAGATGAGTTTTTGCTCTCATTTCCTGATGAAGTGTGGTTTAACCGAAGTGTTCAGGAAAATAATGTGGTCATACATAATTCAGAGTAGTTTTACTGTTGTGTGCAGTTATTAAGAAGAGATTCCTGCCATGTGGAAGTAGTATGAGTATGTCTTTTAGCAATGTATTTTTTGGCATATTGTGTAAAAAGCATGTAATTGGATAAAATATTTTATCATTATGCCTGTTTTCCTTTGTAAATGGTCAATGTATGAAGTCCCTGTCTCTCATTTTTATTTCTAACTTTTAGGAGGAGACAGGGGATTGTATTTATAGATCGTTCCAGTGGGAGAGCAGTCCTAAGAGGAGGAACAGGGAGGGTGGGGGTGTAGATAGCAGAGTGTGGTCTTTATTAAGCCCATTCCAAATTAAAATAGTGCCTCTTATAAAATAATTTGAGTACTTTATCAATAGGGTATGTGTTAATAAGCCACTCATGGCTCACCTCTCTATTGGAGTTAGAAGGTGCTTCTCTTAGATTGAAATCTGAGTAACTAGAGAGACCCACCAGAACATGTAGTTCGCTCTATAGTAATAGTAGATATCAGGAATACCAAAGCCTCCAAAACATGTTTTACAGCTTACTTGAATGGAACTGTGGTGCATTCCTTCTGCACTGTGGGTGACCAGAAATACTGTGGTGTAGGAGAAATGTGGAAGGGACCTCCAACCTTTCATTCTATGAATTGATCAGGAGATCTAGTGGTCAGACCCACATATCCATTTTAATATTTATTTACATTCATACATATCAGTACTGACTCTTATTTGTCATTCTTTTACATTAAAAAAAGCAGATTAAAAAACATGGTTACAGCATCATGTATAAGCAGATAAATATAAAATTATTTTATTAATTTCCAATTGTTTTCCAATTTGTTTTATTATTAGTAGTAATATAAAAAAAAAAACCTTGTTCTATAAAGATAAATACATTCTCCTTTAAATCACAGTTTTCATATAGATAACTGTGCACATGATTTCATTCAATTAGTTTAAAGAATATGACTGGATTTAATTAATATGAAAGCCATTTTAATTGAAATGACTATATATATATATATATATATATATATATATATATATATATATATATATATAGCATTGTCCATTAAAAGGAAGGCACAGACAAAAAACAAAGCATACCTTGATAAAAAGATGTATAAAATGGCTTTAATATAGGAATCTGTGAATAACATATGCCAATGTCAAGCACCTCATAACATGAAAAGATATTAAACTTACATAATATACTAGGCATAATATATGTTAGTAGTTATTATATTGCTTAAATATTTAATTAGATTTTTTTAAATATTTTAAAGAAGTACTTAATCATTTGTTTTGCATATATGGCATAGGCTTTTATTAAAGAGTGATATGAAGGCCTTGTTCATACTCATTGTATTTGCTGTGCTATATATGAGTCGTCTGTCATCTTGTCTCTTTTTTACCCCTGTCATGTAGTTCCTCTAATGTAGTTTCATGTCCAGCCCTGCAGCCTGAATCTCTCTTTATGCTTCTGACTCTTCACAGACTTAGGGGTAGAGTCTCATCAGACTATTCATGTTCAACTCTGACCAGTAAGTAAAAATGCTCAGTGACAAGGATATTTTGCTCTATAGTTATAAACTTATCTAATTCAAGTTGTTCAAGTTGGTGCTCTTGTCACCTGCCTAGGTTCTGTCGACACAGACCCACCTCTCACTCCTCCCTTCATCCCAATGAGCCTGGTCACCATAGAAGCTTCATCCTTCCACACATATTGTAGTTTGCTTGCTGAATCAGCCACTCTTGCTTTGCCCATAAGGCATGTACGCTTACTGCCCTTGGCTCTTAAAGGGCCAGTGTACATGCCAGCCAATGGGTGGCCATCTTGGAGCACTTTAGGCACCTTCCCATTGGAAGAGTGCCAGACTTCTAACCTGTTAGTATCCTGTTTATGTTTGTCTGCCTCATTGTCACAGTCATTCCTGCAACAGGTTGCAGAAAGTCGTCTAGGCTTGCACATGTGACATAATCTGACTTGTTTTCCTTTTAGTGTTGTTGCTGTTTACCACACCCCTTACCCTCAGCTGTTGCAGGTGTGGTAATTGTACTTCCCCTATTTATTCCTGCTTCTACCACAGTTACTTTCGGTTTATAGTTTCTGTGGACATTCTGGTGGATTGGTGTGGTTCTCTCCTGAGTTAAGGTTGCTTCCATTTCTTCTTAACCCCTTCACGCCATATGACGTGTATACTCGTCATGGAGCACTGCTATTTAGCGCTCCATGACGAGTATACACATCATGGCATTAAACTGTCACCATGTCTGCTAACATGGTGACAGCGCTTAGACCCTGGCTGTTACTTATAGCCAGGGGTCTTAGCTAACCAGCCCGGGATCAATGGGGGCGGTCTCGGGCCAGCGATCGCTGGTAGCCAATCACAAGATACGCGTGCTGGCTGAAAGGATCTGATCCCCGCAGTCTCGGGGATCCTGTCCTATCAGATCCTTCTAAATGTTGTGCAGACACCCCCCTGATCCCCCCTCCTTTCCCATATTATTATTTTTAACTTGTTCCCCCCCTTTTCAGGATGGCCAAGCGGTCAGGATTGCCAAGCGGTTGAAGCAGAGTGTCAGCATATAGCTGACACTCTGCTTCAAACGGCCGACATCGCTGCTGGCAGCGATGTCGGCCGTTTAACCCCTTCCATGCCACAGTCTGTAGGGACCACAGTATGGAAAGGGTTAACAGGAAGGGAAATCCCTCCCTCTCCCATCGGGCGCTGCGGTGCTCTAGCAGCGCACCGATGGTGTGGGGAGGAGAGAGGGAGGGAGCTCCGGAACGCTTTTGTCCGGCTTGCCATGGTAGAGGTAAGCCTGATCAAGCTCCTGCTAAAGGCAGGAGCCTGAACAAGCTTACTATGAATGAAAATACACTGAAGTACACTATACAGTGTACTGCAGTGTATTGTAAAACACCGACCCACTGGATCTTCAAGAACCACGTGGGTCTAAGTTAAAAAAAGTGTAAAAAAAAGTGTAAAAAAAATAAAAAAGTTAAAAAAGTTTAAAAAAATCCAATTTTTCCCCATATAAGCACATTTTAATTGATTAAAAATGAAGAAAATAAAATACCTTAACATATTAGGTATCACCGTGTCCGTAAAAAACCCGCTCTATAAAAATATCACATGACCCAACCCCTCAGGTGAACACCATAAAATATAAAATAAAAACAGGGTCAAAAAAGCCATTTTTTTGTCAAGTGATCAAAAAGGCGTATGCCCCTCAAACTAGTACCAATCTAACCGTCACCTCTTCCCACAAAAAATGAGCCCCTACCTGAGACAATTGCCCAAAAAATAAAAAAAACTACAGCTCTCAGACAATGGAGACACTAAAACATGATTTTTTTTGTTTAAAAAATATTATTGTGTAAAACTTAAATAAAAAAACTATACATGTTAGGTATCGCCATGTCCATAACAACCTACTCTACAAAAATATCACATTAGTTAACCCCTTAGGTGAACACAGTAAAAAAAATTAAATAAAAACAGCCAGATCAGCCATTTTTGTTTACCTTGCCTAACAAAAAGTGTAATATAAAGTGATAAAAAATCATATGTACCCCAAAATAGTATCAATAGCACTGTCACCTTATCCTTTAGTATCTAAAATATGGGCACTTTTTGATTGTTTCTACTGTAGGGGTGCATCGGGGGGGCTTCAAATGGGACATGGTGTCTAAAAACCAGTCCAGCAAAATTTGCCCTCCAAAAACCATCTGGCGCACCTTTCCTTCTGCGCTTGGCCATGCACCCATACAGTAGTTTACAATCACATGTGGGGTGTTTCTGTAAATCACAGAAACAGGGTAATAGTTTCTGAGGTTTTTTTGCTATTAACCCTTTATTTGTTACAGGAAAAATGGATTAAAATGGAAAATCTGCAAAAAAAAGTGAAATTTTGAAATGTCATCTCCATTTTCTTTTAAATCTTGTGGAATACATAAAGGGTTAACAAAGTTTGTAAAATTAGTTCTGAAAACCTTGAGGGGTGTAGTTTCTAAAATGGGGTAATTTATGGTGGTTTCTATTATGTTAGCCCCACAAAGTGACTTCAGAACTGAACTGGTGCTTAAAAAAATGGTTTTGAAAAATTTCTTAAAATTTTAAGAATTGCTTGTAAAATTACAAGCCTTCTAACATCCGCAAAAAATAAAATTAAATCTACAAAATGATGGCAACATAAAGTAGACATATGGGAAATGTAAAGTAATAACTATTTTGTGAGGGATCACTATCTGCCTTAATAGCAGAGAAATTCAAAGTTTGAAAATTACAAATTTTTCCAAATTTTCTGTAAATTTAGGATTTTTTTAATAAATAAAGGTGATTTATATTGACTCAAATTTACTACTGTCATGGAGTACAATGTGTCACAAAAAACAATCTTGGAATCAGTCGAATCGGTGAAAGAATCCCAACGTTATGAATTAATAAAGTGACACATGGCAGATTTTAAAAAAGTAGCTTCGTCCCTAAGGGGTTAAAGATAAGTGTCCACTTTCCCTTTTGTGTGTACCCTGCTTTTCCCTGTTGTGTTGGTTGGCCTTTGGGAGACTCCTGTTCATCCTTCCTTTTGGAGGAACGGGTAGACTCAGCCCTGTCAGTAGTTGCAGGGTCTTATAGGGTCTGTTTGGTTTAGGTTCCTATGTATGAACTAGCCTACATTTGAGGATTGTTCATACTGTAAGTCAGTCAGGATTGATGTCAGGGTTTCCTTCCTGCAGGAAGTGACATTTTCCCTTTACTTGTTTCCTGACCTCATCCCCTTCCCTCCTACGCTTGGTGTGGTTTTCCCCTCCACACCAGAGTGTTACACTCATGCACTGACTTCTGCCTGTTTTCCAGATTGACCCTTTTCTACCTGACTGATCTGCATACTTTCTCTGGGCTGAGGCACGGAAGCATAAAGAGGGCACAAAAATATTTATTCCATATAAAAACACACCAGTATTATAAATGGCACATAAAAGATAAATGTATATTTCTAGATTTTGCACTGGGGCAAATGAGCTTTGAGATACACCCAGTGGCCCAGGAGCTTTATGAACATGGCATTCAGCTTTAAAGCTTTTTTTTCATGCATTCTTCTCAGAATTTTTAATGTGCTTATCAGTTATCCCCAAAGTTCAGCTATATAAAATAAACACTTTAATTTCAGATTTTTTTTCTATTTTCTGTTACAATATCATCAAAGTACTAAACAGTCTGAGTTCTGTGTACGATTTATTGCTGTGAACTAAGGAACAGAGACCTGAATTGTATATGTTCCATATTCTGCTGAAAAGAACAAGCTGTGTGATCGGAAAGCCCAGAAGATTTCTTGAACATAGTCTGCCTGTAGCTAAAGCAATGCATCATAGTTATGGAGATTGGCAGTGGTGACAGAAGATACTGTGTAGTTCTCACAGAACAGCAAATTTCGATAAAGCAGACTGCAGAGAAATTGCAAAAAATGACCAATGGACTGTGAAATCTGCATATTTCATAAAATGTAACTGGGTTATTTACCACCTCCATCAAAATAGTTATATGTAATTTTGAGAAATAAAATATAGCAAGCTAAACCGTGCCACAGGGGGCAGATGCCAAAATTGTTGTAGCTAAAGGAATGGTAGATACAATGGCAGCACATTTCCAATTATCTACAAATTAGGATCCTCTAAATCTCTTTAAATTTAGATCCACTAGATTTAGATCCACTTTCACTAAATCTCTTTAGATTTAGATCCACTGAAATTTTGTCACTCACAAATGGCATCATCTATTCACAAGATATTTTATCATGGGTGCTATCACTGAGATCTAGGACTGATGTAAATTGATGACATCCCTACACTAATAATTGTGGATGTCCCACTAGTGTGGCCCATAGTGATCACACTTGTATTACTTCTCCCTAGAGAAGTAGTAAAAGTCTTTTTTAGAAATAATACTGGTTTATTAAAAAATTACATAACTGGAACAGTGGTAATTGACTTTCATCATGCCGTAAGTTTCTTGAGAAAACTTCCCTTAAAAGGCTCCTATATCTATTGTTCATCTTGTAGTTTAAAAGGAGTCTGCAATATAGCCTCCTGGTACACCATAACTTTACCAGTAATACTGCTTAGCAACTCACCCTTTTGTTTGATTGACAGTCTCAGGGCCAGTAGCAAATATGCAAGAGAAACCAGGTGCATCAAAAGGAGCGGCCCTGCCCACAGTACACTGATTTATTTATTTTTATTTATTTTTCTAAAAATTATAATGATCATTTCTCTGGATTATAGGATTGGACTTTCATAAGAAAGATTATGTTGGTGCAACTAGACTTTGAAACTGATTTAGGAGGAAACAGACTCCTTTTAAGCTGGATGCAATTTATCAATTTATATTTTTCTGTAAGTAGACAGTCATATCTAGAGAGTAAAGAGAGCTACTGTATATACTTAAAGATTGTTTCCTGAGATAGTTTGTTTTCTAAATTTTTAAGAAAAAATAATTATGTCCAAAAATGGAATGGAACCAAATTCATCAATTTTTACAACAGATGCAATGCTAACAATTATTTTGATCAGGGCTGGATTATATTGGTGGACTTCATTCATATATAAGCAAAATTGTGTTCATGCAGTAGGGATGCTTCACTGAAATCTATTGAGGTTGTAAGGATAGCTAAATCTGCAACTCCTTTAGGCTAAATAAAGTGACCAAATGGCCATAGGGGAGAATTAGTGGTGGATATTGCTGGTGTCTCAAAATGCTGGAAGCCCCCAAAGCAGGCGCCCATTGAGTCCTTCCTATAAAGATAAATTAGGTATAGAATAATTCAATATGTAACTGGAGCTGAAAGATCTTTCTTTTTAGGATAACAGTTTTCCTTTCTGTATAGGTCAAAACTTGGTAGGGCTAGTGAACAAAAAAACATTAGATGGTAAATGCTTTCAAAATTGGCATGTTCCAGTTTACCACTGTGAAAATACTCAGGGTGATCCATGAAAATGTAGCCCGCCTCCAGTGATACTATGACATAGTACGAGCAAGTGGATTGTTTTTTTTTAAATTACCCATTCATATCTATGCATCTTTGGGCAAGTCAAATTTTGTTGGCTGATATTGCTTGCAGTTCTTCAGCATGATGCTGCAGATAGTGTTTCTGATGTTTTCCTTAAGTTCATCCAGGGTATGTGGATTGTTAGCGTACTTGTCAATCGCATGTGGACAAGTCTGGGGAATGTGGAGGCTCACAGTTCACTCCTCCGTAAACAGTTCATGAATCTATTCCAGTGAGTTCCGCAAGTTGTGGGATGTTACCCCATGTTTTTGGAAAAAGTAGCACATTTTTTCTTCTGCTGTTAGTTTATTGTAAAACTTCAAAGATGTCCATGTAAATTTCTGTATTCACAGTTGATTTTAAGAAAACTGGGTCCACTATTTGTGTTCCTGGCACTGCGTACAAAACGCCAATTTTCTGGTAATGAAGTGATGGGTTGTCAGTCAAATGGGGGTTTTCAACAGACAATACAAGTCATCTGGGAATTTACTTGACCTTATCAATGAAACCAAGTTTTCAAGTAAAGCAATGGGTCCAAATGTCTGTCAGCAATCATAGTCTGCAACAAACTTCATTAATTTATACATTTAGTTTTGCCAGACTTTTAATTCCTGCACAGACGTTATTGAGTGGGATTTCAGGTTCAGAGATTTCAGCACTCATTCGTGTTATACCAACTTACTTTCGAGTTGATTTTTGCGGGCTACTTGTAATCCGAGGCTGAGTTTCATGCACAACTGCAGCCATCCTGATCGATTGATGTTTGATACAGAGCCAGTGTGATGCCAGATTTTGAAAACATCAGTTAGCTGGTGGTTTTGTTACTGGGTACTTGTTGGCAAAGGTCTCTTGAGTTTAATTAATCTATCTGCTTTGCACATAGCTTTCCACAACCACTATTTGCAGTTAAAGGGAGAACACCATGTCAGGACCGGCAGTCATTGCACCCGTTCTGCTGGTCCTGTCTCTGACTCTGGTGGCGATGTAGTTGTCCGTTGCCAGGCTTCTTCCGCTATTTCGTCAGGCTCCTCCTCCAGCCGACGGTCTCTGCCTGGGACGCGCGCGACGATCATAAGTGCCAGGGATGTGGCTGGTGCGCACACTCGCTCGCGGCCTGTTACTGGTCGCCGGAAAACGCAAGCAATATAGTCTGTGTTTATTTTCTGGTTCATCTGGTATCTCATGTGTTAAGTTTTGTTCCTTGCATTCTCCTCCCAGTCTGCTGGTTGGGTGGGGTCTGCTAGGTATTTAAGGACTTCAAATGTGAGCCATGCTGCCAGTGTTTGGCGTCTCCTTGCTACTTCCTGGTTTGTCATTTGTGCTCTGAAGTTCTGATCCTAGTTTGTTCTTTGACCTTTGGCGTGTTTTGTGACTATTCTTTGCTTGCTGATTTTGTTCCTGACGTTCTCTCCTGGTGTTGACGCGGCTATCTGACTATCCATTTGGTTCTTGTTTGTCTGTCTTGTTTGTTTATCCTTTCCCCTGCACTTTTGCTAGTGTATTTCGAGTATTCAGGTTGTCGACTCAGGAGTTAGCCTTAGTAAGCAATAGGCAGGGAAAGGAGTTGGGACTAAGCTTAGGGATCACTTTCCACTTATCTGTGTATCCCAGCCCTGACACACCATCTTTCTGACACAATAGGCCACTTTTATCAAACTGAATAACAAATCAATCTTAGTTGCCCATATCAACCAATCAGATCTCACCTTTCAGTTCCTACAGAGCTCTGAGTTCTGATTTGGTTGCTATAGACAACTAAGACAGATTTACTATTAGGCAGTTTGATTTGGAGATATTGGAGATGGGCTACTTTTTTGTGGGCCTTCCAGTAGTTACATAGTAGGGTTGAAAAAAGACATGTGTCCATCAAGTTCAAACAAGGGATGGGTGAGAATGTGAATTAAGAGAGGGGTAGTGAGAACCCAGAAATAAACCAATTTCTATAAGCATTAATATTTAACTCTAAAAAATCATGAGCACCCTTAGACCCCTCTTCTCAAGACTAATTATCTTCTCATAACTAAGACCCTCCATACCCTTTATTAGTTTAGTCACCTTTCTTTGTCCTTTTTCAAGCTCCAAGGCATCCTGTTTATAAATTTGCCCAGAACTGAATTGACTTTTTACGATAAGGCCACGTCAAATTTTTTTAAAGTGGTTTCATTATTTCTTTGTTCTGCCATACCTTTCTTATTATATGACAATATTCTGCTCACCGTATAAGTAGAGATGAGCGAATCTATTTGCCGATTCGTATCAGATCTTGGAAATGTTCTCCTCCGAAGCGAATCGGGATTTTTTCGGATTCGCTTCATATTATTCTCAAATCTTCTCAAAATTTTGAACGCTAACAATATGTACGATACGTATGAAACGTACGCATTCTGCGTGAGGCGGGAAAATGACGATGCACCCCGCAAGAGCAGGAAAGTGAGGATAAGCCCCCTTAGAACTGGAAAAAAACAGCCCGGCCCACCAGGATCTAACTATTTGCATGTATAGGGAGTGAAGACTCCTCCCTCAGTACTCCACCCTCCTCTGAACCAATTCAGACCAGCACTGAACACTGAGCAAGTAGCAAGCATGGCTAAAGAGCTGCGTCCCAACTGGAACCAGATGGCCTTTGGGAACGAGTTCCCTGAACCACCACCTGCCCCAGACATCAGGGTGTCATGCTCTGAACTGAAGGTGATTAAACCACCTACAGTGCCCTTATTCTCCTTACCTCCTTATCTCCTTACTTCTTTGTCGTCAGGTGGCTAGTGTGTCTGCTGTGTCTGCTGTGGCTGGAGAGTCTGGCTTCCTGGCAGACGACAAGGACGGAAAGAAGTATTTTGTGGGCCTCAGGTCGGTGAAACGGCCATACCTGCCACAACCTTATCATAGCCTGTACGTGGGGGATCAGGTGGAGTACACCCCCATGGTGTCCCTGAAAGGCCCCTTTGCGACCGGGGTTACCATCCTTTCTAAGCCCCTGGTACCTACAACAGAATCTGAAGTGTGGACTAATGAACCACCAGGTCCAGGACGCTTGCACTGCCTTCAGGAGTCCCCAATAGGCATCCTCCGGTTCAGGGAAAAGCCATAGCCACAGCCTCTGATTCCTGGACTGCCAGCAGCACCACCACCACAGTCCTTTCAGCTGGGTCAGCTGACAACTTCATCATTTACCTTCCAATCCACGGTCATCCACCAATACCAGCTGCTGTGGAAGATGAAGCCAGCAGCAGCCAGGGAAGCTGGGGCTACTTCTCTGGATGCAACCTTGCCAGAACTGCTGCAGCCGGAAGTCCTTATCCCTGCTGTCCCTGCAGGAGGATTCAGAAAAGCGCAAATAGCTGCAGCGCTGCGCTGACTGTACGTTCGTAATTTGTGCATGAATGTTCGCAAAACAATTGTTTTTTTTTAACGTAGATTTGACCAAATAAATTTGTTTAAGTACGAATCATGTCAGAAATTTGGCGAATATTTGGCGAAGCAAATTTTGGATGATTCGCTCATCTCTACTTATAAGCAGCTTATTGACATTGTGAGCTATTATATAACATATAGTAACATATAACATTGTCAATTATAGCAGGTGTTGTTGCCTTGATGACATTGTGTGTACCTTTTATTGTAATTGTAGGACCATAGTCTTATAGTTATCTCTAATGTTTTCACCGTCAGCTAAAAGGAGTGTATTTAATAATACAATAATAGTGAACTATAATATGGAGAATTACTTTAAATGTCATAGAAACTGCTGCAAGATGAAATCTAATCTAGCATTTTAAAACTTGTTGTTATGGAAATAGTTATTTTGAAATGCCAATCGTATTTTCTCCTATTATACCATATCAGAAATTGTGCACTGACTTTTGTACTATGAACAATGACTATAGTCTGTTGCTTATGATGCAGTCAAAAAATAGCATTGTTTTATGCTCTTATTTCCAATTGTAAATTCTGAGCATGAGGATCTATAAAGCCAGACTCATAAATATTTCTTGTTCTCACATAGAGTATGACTGTGGTACATAAGGGATTGAGAAGTGTATATATCAAGAAAGAGCACTTCACTTGCATGATTCACCATCAGGAAAGGTCTACTTGAAGACCATTGATATAATTCCTTCTTCAGAAGAATAAGAACCATATATATATATATATATATATATATATATATATATATATATACCATTATTGGTAATATGCTAGGAAACACAACATGCACCAGATCCTTAGATTAAACTGACCAAAAGTCTGCCAGTTGCTGAAAAACTAAAATACTTGCAAAATACATTCATAGGAAAATAACTATAATCTACACTAAGTATTAGTAAGAAATGTTCTGAATAGTGTTGAGCGATTTAAAGTTAACAAAGTGGAATTTGATCCAAATTTCAGGAAAAATTAAAATTTTCTGGGGCTTCTTGATAAGAAATCAATTTTCCCTGAAATGACGGTAAAAACAATAAAAATACAGACTCACCTCATCCATTAGATTGCATAGAGACCGTCCTGGCTACCTGGATTGGGAAAACACGCCAATTGCTGCGGTAGCCACGAGAGAATTGACACGTTTTCTTCAATAAAGGTGGCCATGAAAGCCTCTCTGCGATCAAATGGATGAGGTGAGTATGTATTTTTTGTTTTAACCCCTGATTAACCCCCTGATAGACTGAATGTTACTCTCAGATGCCACAAACATCGTTGAACATGGCATCTGAGAGGTTAAATGACAAGGAAGCTCGATCGTGGGACCCTTTCATTGTGCCCGATCCATATAGTGGCATGAAATTTGTTACAAAATAATTTGTAATTAATCAAATTTCTTGTCTATGTTCCGCGAAGCAGCCAAATCGAATTTTAGAAAACTTCACTCATCACTAGTTATAAAGCTTAAGACAACTAAAGATGTTTGTGCTATTTTTTTATCCTGGATTTCTGACGTAATATACCGCAGTCCTATTTCCAACCTCTCTTTGTTCAATATGGACAATTATAGCTTTCCTACTGAAGATTATTGTTACAAAATTTTCATAATAAACCAATAATATATCTAGTGGCAATAAACTTTATGACATATCTTGCTATGTTTGCACTCCCTGAAAATCCATCACAACTATGAGGGACCATATTAGACAGAGTAGAGCTGTGAACACACTGGGTGATTGAAGAGGAAGAGGGACATACTATACACATATTCTAGTCTCTTCTATAAGATTGCTGGAAGAGACTGCTGAACATATTTTCTAGTGAGCATTATACTATGAGACTTGACAATCATCTCTTAGAGGTTGCCATTTTGTACTTGCTCTGATAAATAAACACCCTAGTTTTTCAAAACACTCTGCAGTGCTGTGGTCTTTTCTTGTGTGCAGTGCTCCTCAGTATTACAGAACATCTTAGCTGCTAGTGTCTGGTGCAATGCTCAAACAACATTAACAATTAGATATGGAGTCTGCAGAATGGTAAAATGGCAAAACATACTTTAAGTGATTGCATATTTTTTTTATCATTGGTGGGAACCCTATTGATCTTGGGAATGAGAGGTCTGCAGTACTGCTTTACCACAGCCTTCCATTCAACATTTTTTTGCTTTGTAGCATCTCCTTAGCCAGTGTTTGACTGGGATCCCTTGAGGTCACCAAAGTGAACTATTCTCTAACAGGTCTAACAGGTTTTGTTTAAATAAATATTCTCTATTCTATCTCTTTTTGCGTTTGGTGAATAAAACACTTGAAGACACCTGAGTGCTACAGCTTCTTCTTTTAGCTTCACAATTTGCTATTTATTTTTCGTTCTGTTATACCTTTTGGACCCGCTATGGTATCAGAACCTGGGCCCACTGGAGGATTCATTGGTACTTTGGAAGGTCAGTCCAACTTTGGCGTTGTCCCTTGCCACCCACTAAATAGGGAACTGTGGAACTGTCCCATTAATAGTTCATTGATAATAAGCTGGCCTCATGGTATGTTGCTGCTCTTTAGGTGAACTTTGAAGCATGATTCCCACTGAAATCAATGGCATATCTGTGCAATGCTTGTAGAAGCTTGGCCCTCTAGAGAGATACAGGGGACCGGTCTATCAAATCAGGACTCCCTAATATGACATATAGACAAAACCAGTAAAACGTAATGTATAAGTTATGGTTAGGAGGGCATAGTTTGGTTTGGGGACATTGAGTTTGGTGATATTTCTCACAGGGATGTTGGAGCTTTTCTCTTCTTTTTGTAAACAGCCCAAAATTGAAGAAGCTAGCCCATCAAGAACATGTCTAGTCATATTTCAAATTAAGGCATATGGAAATTCCCTACAAACAAACCCCTCTATAAAACAGAGACTGAAGCAGTAGCTTTAACTCTGGTTGACTTAAATAGGCTCCATCTAATATTATATTACATACAATTTTCCCAACTGATAACCACTAAATGGACTATAATTGATCTGCTTTTCCATTTTTTTTCACATAGCAGTAAAATTATGAAATTCAACTATTAAAATGAGAGTTAAGAAGTAACAAAATAGTACTTCTATAAATAACTTCACATCATTTGGTTTGTGTCAAAATTGATCAAATAAGCATAGTTTATATAGTTTAAGCCCAGTTTCACAGTACTGCTAAAATGCAGTAAGTCTTAGAGTTCTGCGGAACAAAAGTCTTAAATCACATAAGATTGTTGCTTCAATAAACTGTGTGGGAGAGAAGTTGACATGTTATATTAATAATAGTGCTGCCATAATGCCCCCATTTGAAATTAGTCACTTTGGTCTTGAACTCCCCATTCCAATGATACCAGACCAACTGGGCATATAGACAAAAATGTCACCTCTCCATCTGACATAATCAATAAAGTCAAAAGGCAATATTCAGTTACTTTTATATATTTTATGGCATTACCTGTTGCTCATATAGCACAAACACATTCTGGTAATTCTAATTTATTTGCTTGGAAATAATGTATCTCCTATTATTTTATGAAAACAATTTACTGTTTCTATTTATAATAGTTTTTTGTGCACTAAGAAAAGCTATTAGGCTAAAATAGGCTTTAGGTATAAGTTGTTAATAAACATTCTTTATCATTAATTAAATAAATTACCGGTAAATGGAGTAATAAACATAAACCTAATTTAGAGAACCATGTTATATAAGCTTTGTATATAATATCATATATGCTATTCCTATTATAGTGAAAATTAAAAATCATAATATGGTTCATGGAAAGCACTGCCATTGTCCAAAAAAAGAAAGATTATCAATATAAAAAATTAAGTTTCATGGTAAAAGTCTAGGTCATAGCTATAGCATTTTTTTGCCACTTAAGAAGTCATAAATGGCAGATGATTGTGGGAAACCCTCAATATAAGCTATCAAACTTTTTAAAATAAATTTTAAAGCATTTTCCAATTGTTTCTTAATCAGTGAATATTTATAGGGCAAACGAAGTATATTGTTACCATTATTAATTATATTCTTTCAATTATTAAAAAAAATCTAGAAAGTATTTGACTCTGTGTTGTATTATATGATTCATAGAAAAACTAAATACAAAATATAAGAGCAGAAGAAATTTTCTAAATGTGTAATGTAATTATTAATCAATACAGTTAACCAAAAAAGTATTAAATAGCTATATATATATATATATATATATATATATATATATATATATATATAATTGACAAAAGTATTTTTTATTTAAAGGGGTTGTCTCACTTCAACAAATGACATTTATCATGTAGACAGAGCTAATACAAACCATATGCTAATGTATTGTGTTTGTCCATATTGCTTTCATTGCTGGCTTGATTTATTCTTTAACCACTTCCCGTCCGCCCGTTGACTATAAACGTCCGGGAAGTGGTTATCTCTTCAGAAACGTCCATTCAGAGATAGCAGCTGCACGCTAATCGTGCAGCTGCACAGTGGGGTACCTGCTGTCAGTGACAGCAGGGTACCCCAAAGAGAAGGCAGGGACCGTTCCCAGGGGTTCATGCCTTCTAGATCGCTGTATACACCGCGCTCAACGAGCGCTGTGTATACAGATCAGGAAGCGCTATTGCGCTTCCTGTTCCGGCCTGGCGGTCACTTGATCGCCGGGGCCAGGAGAGTGCAGGAGCTGCCGGGTCTCTCATAGACCCGATCAGCCCTGCACTGAGGCTATACAGTATAGTATTATGCTGTAAAGCCTCTCTGGGGATTTCAGCCCCAGTTATAGGCGAAATCAAGTGTTAAAAAAAAAAAAAAAGTGAAGTTAAATGTCCCCCTGAGATCTTTTATGACCTTATGGGGGACATAAAGTGTAAAAAAAATAAATAAATAAATAGAGTATTATAAAAAAAAATCACATATATATAAAAAAATATTTCCCCCCAAATGTTTACAAATAAAAATAAATAAATAAGATAGACATATTTGGTATCACCGCGTCCAAAACGACCGGCTCTATAAAAATATCACATGATCTACCCCATCAAGTGAACTTCGTTAAAAAAATCTAATAAAAATTATGCCAAAACAGCTTTTTTTGTCGCATCCCCTACCAAAAAACATAATATCAAGCAATCAAAAAGTCGTATGCATCCCAAAATGGTAGTAATAAAAACGTCACCTCATCCCGCAAAAAATGAGCCCCCACACAAGATTATAGCCCAAAAAATGAAAAAAAAGGCTCTTAAAAAATTGCAATTCAAAAACATGATTTTTCTTCTAAAAATGCTCTTATTGTGTAAAACGTAAAAAAAATAAATAAAAAATAGACATATTTGGTATTGTTGCGTCCATAACAACTGGCTCTACAAAAATATCACATGATCTACCCCATCAAGTGAACGGTGTAAAAAAATATAGAAAAATGCCCCTAAACTGCTTTTTTTTAAAGTTAACCTCCCAAAAATTAGATTAAAAAGTGATCAGAAAGCCGGATATACCCCAAAATGGTGCCAATAAAAAGCACAGCTTGTCCCACAAAAGATAAGACCTCACGCAGCTCAGTTCACAAAAAAATTAAAAAGTTATCACTCTTACAAACCATGACAAAAAAATTCCATGTTAGAAAATGCAGATGCTGCTCCTCCCCTTCTGAGCCCTGGCGTATACCCAAATAACAGTTTACGACCACATGTGGGGTGTTTATGCAAACTGCAGAATCGGGGTAATAAATATTGAGTTTTGTTTTGTTGTCAACCCTTGATGTGTTACAGGAAAAAAATGATTAAAATGGAAAATCTGCAAAAAAAGTGAAATTTTGCTTTAATTCCTGTGGAATACTTAAAGGGTTAACAACATTTCTAAAACCAGTTTTGAATAGTTTGAGGGGTGTAGTTTATAAAATGGGGTCATTTATGGGTGGTTTCTAATATGTAAGCCCACAAACTGACTTCAGAACTGAACTGGTCCTTAAAAAAGTTGATTTTGCAAATTTTTGCAAAAATTTGCGTCTACAATTGCGTCTACAATTCTAAACCTTCTACTGTCCTAAAAAAATAAAATGGCACTACCAAAATGATGCCAACGTAAAGTTGACATATGGGGATTATAAATTAAAAAGGATTTTATGGGGCATCACTATCTGTCTTAAAAGCAGAGAGATTGAAATTTAGAAAACAGTGATTTTTTTAAAATTTTCGTTAACTTTTGGATTTTTTTATAAATAAAATTAAAACGTATCAACTCAAGTTTACCATTAACTTGAAGTACAATGTGTCACGAGAAAACAATCTCAGAATTGCTTGGATAAGTAAAAGCGTTCCAAAGTTATTACCACATGAAGTGACACATGTCAGATTTGCAAAATTAGGCCTGGTCAGGAAGGGGGGAAATGGCCCAGAGCTGAAGTGGTTAATTGCATTATGCACCACTCCTTTCCAGTGGTTAGAATGACCCTGCAATCCAGCAAAGGTGGTCATGCTTGCACGATATAGTAAAAAGTGTCCACCTCTTTGGTGGCCAGAACTGTGGGAATCCATCCACCTGGTATCTGCTCTGCAGTTGTAGCTATAACCCCTGGAAATAAGCAGCTTATAATGTGATAGAAAAATATCATCAAGCCAGCAAAGGAAGCAACATGGACATCACAATACATTAGTAAGTACCTTATATAACCTTTGTCTATATGATAAATGCTATTTACTGATAAGAGCTAATCCCTTTAAGCTAAATAAGAATATATGACATTGTCATCAATAAATCATCAATAAAAACAATAATTGATTTTTCTAATGTGCCTATTCAACTGACTTAAAAAATAAAAAATGAAAAACATACTATAAACATCTAAAATATTACAATAAAAATATACAGTCACACTGGTTAACACATTGATACTTTATTTACGATGAATCTTATATTTAAATTATATTTTTTACATACAAATGTAGTAGAGTTAGCACACATGCTTAACTAGATATGCTAGTTGTGTTAAACTGACACCACAAATTTCTTTTCAAAGACTTTTGTTATAGGATATCACAATGAGTTAAGAAATTTGAGTTGAGTTTGAGTGTTTACTATACTAAATCTGTATTCATAATTTGATCTTTTCATTTAGAATTTTGTGTAATTAAAATCCTTACTATATGAAATCTATTTTTCATGAAGCTATGTTAATTAGTATAATTAATTATAAGCAATACTATATTAGCATCTTATTAGTTTTCCAGCAAGTTACAAAACATCATGGCCAGTAATAGTTGAGCTAGTAACAAAATTTGAAACATACAGCGAAGACTTTTTGACAGGTATGACTCAAATCTTTAATGAAGCGAATAACTAGCTGTCATATAGATCTAAAAATGCTGAAGAGTCCTTAAAGGTAATAACTATGATTAGGATGTCTGTATGAAAACACCCAAGTAACTATGAATTTATAGAAAATATCTAAACAATGGCTTTGTATAAAGCTTGCTAAATTTTAATATAAAAAAAAACTACAGTGATTAAATGGTAGTGGAAATAAGACTGGGACAATGGTCAATTTTATATTTAAAAGGAATCAATCACCACAGTAGTACTACAGATAAGGAGTCGAGATCACTATTTTGTATTTTTCTAATGCCCCCATTAACCCACTTTTAAGGCTCAGAGCGAAAATGAAATACATTGTCAGGACTGCTACAAATGAGTCATCTCCATTGTTAACATAGCACAGCTGTCTGGACTGTGTGTTTCAACATAGATTTGAATGTTGAGAGTGGGGGCAGTAGGAAACTTTGGATCTATATACCCATGTAAATACCTATATACTCCATATACCCATGTATTACAAATAGAGATGAGCGAGCACTAAAATGCTTGGGTGCTCGTTATTCGAGTCGAATTTTTCCTGATGCTCGGGTGCTCGTTTCGAATAACGAACCCCATTGAAGTCAATGGGAGACTCAAGCATTTTTTGCAGGGGACCAGAGCTCTGCATAGGGAAGGTTGCGTGAAAACCTGGAAACCTCAGAAAATGATGGAAACACCACGGAAATGGACAGGAAACAGCAGGGGCAGCATGCATGGATGCCTCTGAGGCTGCCTAATCGTACCATTATGCCAAATTCTGGGCAACAGCCTGGTGGTGACCCTCAAGACAATTGTGCTGACCCAGACCAAGATGGGCAAGGCACATGCCCATCACATGTTAGTAAAGCACCCAACTAGGTGCAACGAAGGTCCATCACCGCCTGTGGAAGACACTACGGCCCATGCTGGCTCTGCTGTCCTATCCCCCGCCCCACGATGCAGGCATAAGCCTGACACAGCGTGGTGACAGCATGGTGACACCAACAAGTGACCAAGTTAGATTGAGGTAGCAGGTAAACCACCCAAAAATTTACCCTGACACAGCATGGCGGTGAACCCAGAGTGACCAAGTGAGACTGAGGTAGCAGCTGAAGCACTTAAAATTTTACCCTGACATGGAATGGCGGAGAACGTCAGACGCCGCCTGCATGAGATTAGGGATAGAGCTGCTGTCTGTCAGGGAGAGTGTTAGGGCCATAATTTAGATTTTGGTTAGGCAGGAATCACCCACAAAGAACCCAACAGCCCTTTTAAGGGCTACAAGCACCTTTTCTTTGGGTCTCCTCCTGGCTGCTGGCCGGGACTTGTAGTGCAGCTACCACCATCTTGGCTGCACACTGTTAGGGCGTGAAATTAGAATGTGGTTAGGCAGGAATCATCCACAAAGAACCCAACGGTCCTTCTAAGGCCTACAACGACCTTTTTTTTGGCCTCCTCCTTGCTGGAACTTGTAGTGCAGCAACCGCCATCTTGGCTGCACACTGTTAGGGCCTCAATTTAGATCTTGGTTAGGCAGAAATCACCCACAAAGAACCCAACGGTCCTTCTAAGGGCTACAACAACCTTTTTTTTTGCCTCCTCTCGGCTGCTGGCTGGGACTTGTAGTGCAGCTACCGCCATCTTGGCTGCACACTGTTAGGGCCTCAATGTAGATTTTGGTTAGGCAGGAATCACTCACAAAGAACTCAACGGTCCTTCTAAGGGCTACAACGACTTTTTTTTTGGCCTCCTCTCGGCTGCAGGCTGGGACTTGTAGTGCAGTTACCGCCATCTTGGCTGCACACTGTGCACAGCGACTAGTGGTAGAAGTGACAGCACGTGGTCCACATAGACCCAAAAGAACTTGCCCAAAGTCCTCTCAGTACTCATTTTTGCTGCTGCTGGTGCTGCTGCTGTACCGTGGCTTGCTGGGATCTATAGTGCAGTCTAGAGAATACGTTTTTTCTATCATTTCTATACACTACAGTCCAGTGAACCATTATGTAGTGTACTGTACAGTAGCGTCAGTCTAGGGAATACGTTTTTTCTCTCAGTTATATGTACTACAGTCCAGTGAACAATTATTTAGTGTGCTGTACAGTAGCGTCAGTCTAGGGAATACGTTTTTTCCCTCAGTTATATATCCTACAGTGCAGTGAACAATTACTTAGTGTGCTCTACAGTAGCGTCAGTTTAGGGAATATGTTTTTTCTCAGTTATATGTACTACAGTCCAGTGAAAAATGGAGTGGTTTGCAGTAAAATAGCCGCCATTTAAAGACTACGTTTTTTCTCAGTTATATGTACTATGGTCCAGTGAAAAATGGAGTGGTTTGCGGTAAAATAGCCGCCATTTAAAGACTACTTTTTTTCTCAGTTATATGTACTACAGTCCAGTGAAAAATGGAGTGTTTTGCAGTAAAATAGCTGCAGTCTAAAGACTACGTTTTTTTCTCATTTATATGTACTACAGTCCAATGAACAATTCTCTAGTGTGCTGTACAGCAGCGTCAGTCTATAAAATACGTATTTTCTCTCAGTTATATGTATTACAGTGCAGTGAAAAATGGAGTGCTTTGCGGTAAAATAGCCGCCATTTAAAGACTACGTTTTTTTCTCATTTATATATACTACAGTCCAGTGAACAATTCTCTAGTGTGCTGCACAGCAGCGTCAGTCTATAAGGTACGTATTTTCTCTCAGTTATATGTATTATAGTCCAGTGAAAAATGAAGTGCTTTGTGGTAAAATAGCCGCCATTTAAAGACTACGTTTTTTCTCAGTTATATGTACTATAGTCCAGTAAAAAAAGGAATGCTTTGCGGTAAAATAGCCACAGTCTAAAGACTAAGTTTTTTTCTCATTTATATATACTACAGTCCAGTGAACAATTCTCTAGTGTGCTGTACAGCAGCGTCAGTCTTTAAAATACGTATTTTCTCTCAGTTATCTGTATTATAGTCCAGTGAAAAATGGAGTGCTTTGCGGTAAAATAGCCATCATTTAAAGACAACGTTTTTTCTCAATTATATGTACTACAGTCCAGTGAACAATTCTCTAGTGTGCTGTACAGCAGCGTCAGTCTATAAAATACGTATTTTCTCTCAGTTATATGTATTACAGTCCAGTCAAAAATGGAGTGGTTTGTGGTACAATAGCCACCATTTAAAGACTACATTTTTTCTCAGTTATATGTACTACAGTCCAGTAAAAAATGTAGTTGTTTGCGGTAAAATAGCCGCCATTTAAAGACTACGTTTTTTCTCAATTATATGTACTACAGTCCAATGAACAATTCTGCACTGTGCTGTACAGCAGCATCAGTCTATAAAATACGTATTTTCTCTCAGTTATATGTATTACAGTCCAGTGAAAAATGGAGTGCTTTGCGGTACAATAGCCGCCATTTAAAGACTACGTTTTTTCTCAGTTATATGTACTGCAGTCCAGTGAAAAATGTAGTGGTTTGTGGTAAAATAGCCGCCATTTAAAGACTACTTTGTTCTCAGTTATATGTACTACAGTCCAGTGAAAAATGGAGTGCTTTGCGGTAAATTAGCCACAGTCTAAAAATTCCTTTTTTTCTCTTAGTTATATATACTACAGTGCAGTGAACAATTCTGTTGTGTGCGGTATAGTAGCCACACTCTAGTGTTGACACCAACAATTGACCAAGTTAGTTGAGGAAGCAGGTGAAGCACATAAAATTTTACCCTGACACAGCCTGGCGGTGACAACAGAGTGACCAAGTGAGACTGAGGTAGCAGGTGAAGCATTAAAATTTTACCCTGACACAGCATGGCGGTGAACCCAGAGTGACCAAGTTAGACTGAGGTAGCAGGTGAAGCACATAAAATTTTACCATGACACAGCATAGCAGTGAACCCAGAGTAACCAAGTTACACTGATGTAGCAGGTGAAGCACATAAAATTTTACCCTGATACAGCATGGTGGTGAACCAAGAGTGACCAAGTTAGACTAATGTAGCAGGTGAAGCACATAAAATTTTACCCTGACACAGCATGGCGGTGACAACAGAGTGACCAAGTAAAACTGAGATAGCAGGTGAAGTACATAAACGTTTACCCTGACACAGCATGGCGGTGACAACAGAGTGACCAAGTAAAACTGAGGTAGCAGGTGAAGCACATAAAATTTTACCCTGACACAGCATGGTGGTGACAACAGAGTGACCAAGTTAGACTGATGTAGCAGGTGAATTACATAAAATTTTACCCTGAAACATCATGGCGGTAAACCCAGAGTGACCAAGTTAGACTGAGGTAGCAGGTGAACCACCCAAAAATTAACCCTGACACAGCATGGCGGTGACACCACCAATGCTTTGGTCAGACTGAGATTGCATTCAAATGGCTGTAGGTGAGCCTCCCAAAAAATTGTTTTAAAGTGTTTGAAGTTGACTCTCCTAAAAAATTGTTTTTGAGTGTAGTTGACCCTCCTAAAAAATGTTTTTGAGTGTAGTTAACCCTCCTAAAAAATTGTTTTGGAGTGTCTGTAGTTGACGCTCATAAAAAAAATTGATTGGAGAGAGGGCCTGTAGGTGGCCCTCTGTAAACATTGTTTGAAAACAGAGCCAGTAAGCCCTCTGAAAAATTGCCTGTTGGCTCAGCGTTTGTGTATGAAGAGAAGGAGGAGGAGGTGGGGAGGAGAGGAGAGGAATCGGATGCATAAACAATGTTCATGTTGAGCTGCTTTCCCCCGGTGGAGATTTGAATTCCGGTGAAATCCAGGCTTTATTCATTTTAATAAGCGTCAGCCTGTCAACACTGTCTGTTGACAGGCGTGTATCAGTGATGATGCCACCAGCTGCACTGAAGACCCACTCTGACAACACGCTAGCGGCAGGGCAGGCCAGCACCTCCAAGGCGTACAGAGCCAGTTCAGGCCACGTGTCCAGCTTTGAAACCCAGTAGTTGTATGGAGCAGAGTGATCACACAGGACGTTGGTATGGTCAGCTAGGTACTCCCTCACCATCTTTCTGAACAGCTCCCCCCTACTCTGCCTAGACTGGGGACGGGTGACATAGTCTTGCTGGGGTGACATAAAACTGGCAAAGGCCTTGGAGAGTGTTCCCCAGCCAGTGCATGACAAGTTGCCTGCTCGCCTCCTCTCCCCCGCTACTTGGCCCACAGAACTACGTCCTCTGCCGCTAGCTTTGTCAGATGGGAAGGATAGTTTCAGCTTGTGCACCAGGGCCTGTCGATATTGATTCACTCTCATACTCCTCTCCTCTACAGGAATGAGAGTGGAAAAGTTCTGCTTGTACCAGGGGTCCAGGAGGGTGAACATCCAGTAATCGGTGTTGTCAAAATGCTTCTAACGCAAGAGTCACGGGAAAGGCAGCCTAACATGAAGTCAGCCATGTGCGTAAGAGTCCCAACACGCAAGAATTCCCTTTCCTCCGTAGGCTGACTCTCCATTTCCTCCTCCAACTTCTCCTCTTCAGCCCATACACGCTCAACAGATAAGAAAGAATGAGCATAGGTACCCTCTTCAGTCTTGCCAATAGTCTCCTCCTCTTCCTCCTCCTCCAATATGCGCTGAGAAACAGACCTGAAGGTGCTCTGGCTATCAAGCAACGTATCTTCTTCCCCCATCTCCTGTGACAAGCGCAAAGCCTCTGACTTCATGCTGAGCAGTGACTTTTTCAGCAGACAAAGATGCGGGATGGTGACGCTGATAATGGCGGCATCACCGCTGACTATCTGCGTTGACTCATCAAAGTGGCTTAACATCTGACAGATATCAGACATCCACGTCCACTCCTCATTGTAGACTTGAGGAAGCTGACTAACCTGACTACCAGTTCTTGTGGAAGTTGTCATCTGGCAGTCTACAATGGCTCTGCGGTGCTGGTAAACCCTGGCTAACATGTGTAATGTAGAATTCCATCGCGTAAGCACGTCGCACAACAGTCGGTGAGCTGGAAGTTGTAAGCGCCGTTGCACTGCCCTGAGGGTGGCAGCATCTGTGGTTGACTTACGGAAATGCGCACAGATGCGTCGCACCTTGGTAAGCAAATCAGACAAATTGGGGTAGGTCTTGAGGAACTGCTAAACCACAAGATTGAACACGTGGGCCAGGCATGGCACATGTGTGAGCCTGCCAAGATGCAGAGCCGCCACCAGGTTACGCCCGTTGTCACACACAACTATGCCTGGTTTGAGGTTTAGCGGCGCCAGCCAAAGATCGGTCTGCGCCGTCATGCCCTGTAACACCTCTTGGGAGGTTTGACTCTTGTCACCTAAGCTCAGCTGTTTCAGCACCGCCTGTTGGCGCTTACCCACGGCAGTGCAGCTGCACCTGGAGCTGCTGACTGAAGGCGCTGTGTTCACGGATGGTAATTGAGAGGAGGAGGAGGAGGAGGGGTTGGAGGAAGAGGCATAATAAGCCTGAGAAACTGTGACCGAGGCGGGCCCCGCAATCCTCGGTGTGGGCAGCACAAGAGTGGCCCCAGGGTCAGACTCGGTCCCAGCCTCCACCAAGTTAACCCAATGTGCCGTCAGTGAGATATAGTGTCCCTGCCCGGCAGCACTTGTCCACGTGTCCGTGGTTAGGTAGACCTTATCACTAACCGCGTTGGTCAGGGCACAGATGATGTTTTCTGACACGTGCTGGTGTAGGGCTGGGACGGCACATCGGGAAAAATAGTGGCGGCTGGGGACCAAGTACCGAGGGACAGCCACCGCCATCATGTTGCGGAAAGCCTCAGTCTCTACCAGTCTATAGGGCAGCATTTCAAGGCTCAACAATTTGGAGATGTGGACGTTTAGGGCATGTGGGTGGCCGGATTTGTATTTGCGCTTGTGCTCAAATGTCTGCTGCAAAGACAGCTGAACGCTGCACTGGGACACATTGGTGGAGGTTGTGGAGGATCGTGCAGGTGAAGGGGTGGTTGTAGGGCGGGAGGCGCTCGTGCCGGGGACCTGGGCGGGGGGTTGACTTGCCAAGCCTATGTGACCTGCAGGAGGTGAACGGCCTTGGTTCCACTGAGTCGGGTGTTTAACACTCATATGCCTGCGCATACTGGTAGTGGTTAGGCTGGTAGTGGTGGCTCCCCTGCTGATCCTGGTGTGGCATAGGTTGCACACCACAGTCCGTCGGTCATCCTCACTTTCTTTAAAAAACCTGCAGACTTGCAAACATCTAGGCCTCGGCACGGGAGCTTCACTCTGTGAAACAGTTGCTGATCTACCTGCTTTGGCCCTGCTTCTCCCTCTGGCCACCCCACTGGCTCTTCCAACCTATTCTGGTGCTGCACTTGCCTCCCCCTCAGAAGCACTGTCTTGAGTTGGATTACCAACCCAGCTTGGGTCAGTCACCTCATCATCCACCAGTTCTTCCTCCGATTCCTCACTCTGCTTCCCCCTCGGACTTACTGCCCCCTCGTCACTGTCTGACAACCGTGTCTCATCATCATCATCATCATCCGACACCTCTTCACGCACTACTTGCACTAATTCCTTACTCTTATCACCCACAGACTGTGAAAGTTCTAAATTTTGGGCATCGGGACAGAACAACTGCTCAGGTTGCTGTTGAGCAGTGGTTTGTGTCTCTGGGTAGGGTCCTGAAAAGAGTTCCTATGAGTATGCCGGATCTGAATCCATACTTTCCGTGGGGGGAGGGCAGGCTGGGGGGAAGGAGGTTGAGCTGGAGGAGCCAGAGGTCTACTCCCTTGGCAAGTGTGAGTGGACTGCGTGGAAGACTGGGTGGTGGATAAAGTACTGGACGCACTGTCCGCTATCCAAGTCATTACCTGTTCGCACTGTTGTGGTTTCAATAGTGGTGTAATACGTGACCCAGTAAGTTGCGAGATGAAGCTAGGGAGCGAAACTCTGCGGCGTTCCACTGCTCCCTCATCAACATGTAGTGTGTCACCCTGCCCAGGACCAAGGCCTCTGCCCCCTACACTACTTAAATGCCCACGCCCTCATCCTCGACTCTTAGCCCTTGGGTTCAACATTTTGTATGTTCACTTCACTGTATAATATATAACTGAAAGAAAAAACGTATATCTTCTACACTCCGGCTAGTGTTCAGCACACAACAGAATTTTGCACTGCACTGTTTAATATATAACTGAGAAATAAAACGTAGTCTTTGGACGGCGGCTTTTGTACCGCAAACCACTGAATTTGTCTCTGCATTGTATGATATATGACTGAGAGAAAAAACGTAGTCTTTAGACGGTGGCTATTGTACCACAACCCACTGAATTTGTCACTGCACTGTATGATATATAACTGAGAGAAAAGACGTATATTTTCTACACTCCGGCTAGTGTGCAGCACACGACAGAATTTTGCACTGCAATGTAGTATATATAATTGAGAGAAAAAACATAGTCTTTAGACGGCGGCTATTGTACCGCAAATCACTGAATTTGTCACTGCACTTTATGATATATAGCTGAGAGAAAAGACATATATTTTGTACACTCTGGCTAGTGTGCAGCACACAACAGAATTTTGCACTGCACTGTATAATATATAACTAAGAAAAAAAACGTATTCCCTAAACTGCACTACAGATCCCAGCAAGCCAAGGTACAGCAGCAGCACCAGCAGCAGCAAAAATGAGTTAGGAGAGGACTTTGGGCAATTTCTTTTGGGTCTATGTGGACCACGTGCTGTCACTGTGCACAGTGTGCAGCCAAGATGGCGGTAGCTACACTACAAGTCCCAGCCAGCAGCCAGGAGGAGACCAAAAAAAAAGGTGCCTGTAGCCCTTAGAAGGGCTTTTGGGTTCTTTGAGAATGATTCCTGCCTAACCAAAATCTAAATTGAGGCCCTAACACTCTCCCTGACAGACAGCAGCCCTGTCTCTAATCTCATGCAGGCGGTGTATGACACGAACAGCGCGGGACCAGATTCTTATATTCCCAGGTCATCTGATCTGGCCAGCCAATCACTGCTATCGACTTATAGGGGCCCCACGTGATGCTAGGAGGTACCAAAGACTCTCCTGCATGTTGATTGGCTGCGAAAAGGCGCCTAACATGCCGGAAGAGGAAGATGCCATTTCCTCAAGGATCGCGATATGCTCGTCCGAGTAGCGAGCATATGCGAATACCCTAATGCTCGAACGAGCACCAAGCTCGGAAGAGCATGTTCGCTCATCTCTAATTACAAACAATAATAGTCCAAAATTATGGTGATAGATTCTTTTTTAAGGAGTATTCACAAACACATATACATAAATGGCATACGTTATACACAAGACATCATAAATGTATGATAGATACAGGTCCTATCACTAAAGTATGCATCTAGAGAACAAAGTCACCAAACATCCATCCCACTTGGTGAGGTCAGAGTTAATGGAGAAATGCACATGCAAAAATGTCCCTATTCACTCCCATGGAAGCTTTGGATACAGCTAAGGCAACTCAAAAGGTGAGTAGAGATTTCCTAAAATTCCAAAAATGTGGTTGTTACCCAATTAATCCGTATTTGCTCAAAAATTTGATTCAGGAACTAATTGAAATTGCTTCAAATAATTGGAAAATCTCTTTCTTATTCTTTATCTCTTGCTTTACCTCTCTCTCACTCTCACTCCCTTTCTCTCTGGCTTTCTCTCTCTACCAAATCATTTTTTGAAAAATTTAGGTTGAATTTCAATTTTAAAAAAAGTTTCATTTATTTTTAGTTAGAAGGGATTAGGGGTCTAAATTCTCAACATAGGGGAGGGTTCTAGATGTTGGACCTAAATTTATCATACATTAACGTTCTTTTCTGTGAAAACACCAAAAGCCTATGGTGGGAACACCAAGGTATGATAGGTAAGGTTAAAAAGTGTTTCCTGGTCATGTGGACAAATATTATATTTGTCTTATATGCCAGTCTTGCATGTTAACATTCTTCTCCTCAACATATAGTTTTTTTAATCAGTTGCTTGATCCTTTTAGTGTTCAAATTGTTTTTTAATCAATAATTCCATTAAAAGTTACATTTTCTAAGCACATTGAATTCAATCATCTTAAATTTAAATTTAATTTAGATTTATTTACTCATGTTTTGTGCCATAATTCAGTCTTGGTATAGATCTGAAATGCTACACTGAACATGAGCAAATACTACTTCTTTCTAATCTTCTTAGATATAGCTTAAATGTTTAATGCTAACATAAGTTATTTTGCACTGCTCCAGAAACATAAAATTTCTGTTGACTGCAAAATACTACCCTTATGCAAATTATGATAAACTAAACACAATATATTTAGTTTTGAAAGAAAGGTTTAATGTGCTACCTATACAGTCATAGCAAATGAAACTCTAGAACTAAAAGACCCACAAAAAAATTTAAAAAAAATATTGGTAAAACATTATATGTTAAAACACCATGGATACAAAAAAGGCAAATAAGGTAAGATGCAAAAATACAAAAAATAAATAAAACAATGTTAGTGTAAAAGCAGCATAAATTTATAACTCTAAATATAATATAAAATATTTTTACACAGCTCTAAAATGTATTTTTTTTACTACTGATAAAAAGATGATCTTCTGTACACTGACCTTATAGTTTTGATGAACAAAATTGAAACAAACAACAAGTATTCTATAACTTCAAAGTAGTTATGAAAAATCTCCTATCATAGGGCAGAATGTGAAAAATTGAGATATGCTATTCTCAGGGATGTATGGTTTTCTATAATTCACTATAGTATTTTTTTATTAAAAAAGCTATAGAAATACTGTAAGTCCTGCTTCCTCTGCCCACACACAGAGATTGGCATCAATTTCTGCATAAGTTTATAGCGTGAGCTGTCAACCACTCTATGTGGGTGGGGAAACGGGTTTCACTTTTTCTATGAGTCCTGACAACAGTTAAACAGCTTGTTAAACAGTTTTTTGAACAGCATTTTCCTATGTAGAAAGTAGATATGACAAATCAACTTAAAAATGGACTCAAAGTTAATACTGATTCTTAGCAATACTAACACTAACTAGTAACACATTCTTATTTGTTTTTAAATAATTAATAAAATAATAATACTAATGTGACCAATTAAAAATGCAATCTGTCAATTAGATGATAATTAGTGATGAGCGAGCATGCTCAGCCTAACTCGCTGTTTGGCCGAGCATGCTGGCGCTCGGGTCCACTCGGTGTTCGGCCGAACACCGGGTGTACTCGAGCGCCATGCTCAAGTCCCCTCCCCGCACGCTAATTAATTAGCATGCGGGGAGGGATGACATTCAATGTAATGCCAGTAGCCATCTACTGGCATTACCCTGATTGTCTGGCCAGGAACGCATCATCGGTGCTATATAGCACCCTGTGACGCCTTCCCGGCCAGTGTTATTCAGGGAGAGCTGCCACAAGGAGGGACAGATAGTGTAGGGACAGAAATGGCTAGGCAGGGATAGAATTTATTTTAAAAACAAATAAAAGCCCTTTTAAGGGCTATTGGTAGATTTGGAGCATTTTATTATTATTTTTTATTTAGGGGACCTTTTTAAACCAGGCAACCCCCACTCGGAAGATGCCTGGTTTTGTCTAATTGACTTACATTATGCTCGGGTTCTTGGCCAAGCACTCGAGCACCCCCTAGTGCTAGGCCAGAGTACCCGAGCATACGAGCACCCAGGTGCTCGCTTAATACTAATGATAATCTTTTAAAAATGAAACATTAGTAGAAGTTTTTTTAGGACTTTAAAATTGATATTCCTTAATCTAAAAATATAATGAAGGAAATTAAGCAAAGCTGGCATAAAGCAAAACTGGTTTATTTGCCCTAGCAACCAATCAGATTCCACCTTTCATTTTTCATAGCTCCTTTGGAAAATGAAAAGGGGAATCTGATTGGTTTCTAAGCTAGTTTTCCTTTGCACTAGTTCTGATCAATCTCCCTTAGGGCTCATTCAGATGGCCATATGCTGTCCTCAAAAATGCGGATCTGTTTTTTTTGAGGATTACATACTGACCAATTCACTTCTATGGGGCCCTTTTCTTCCATTCCATGGCTCCACAAAACAAATGGAATATGTCCTATACTTGTCAGTGAAAATCAGGACAAAGCACCTTTGAAGTCTATGGATCCGCAAAAATATGGAATGCAATCCGTTTTTTTGCGGACACGCTAAACTGTCCACTCAAAAACGGATCTGTATTTTTGTGGACATCATATGGCCGTCTGAATGAGCCCTTAATGTGTGTAAACCGCATGTATAGCTTGAGAAATACAATTTCAGATGGTTTGAGAGCAAATTAAGTTGCTATTGTAGATATCACAATGCATGCTTCCTATTTACACATAACTAACTTCTGGTTAGCTGGTAATTAGTTTGTTTTCAGCAATTTATAAGATTAGGCTGGGTTTAGGATGCTATCATGTTTTTTGCTACTGCCATCATGCTTTCCGGTCCTTGAATGCTATTTTGGATCTATTTTCAAAAGAATCACAATAAATCCTGATCAGGGATAAGCAAAACAATTTGTCATAATCAAAATTTGACCCACTTTTTTTTAAATTAGATTCATTAGAATCAGAATTTCTTGAGATTCAATTCTGGCAATTTTATAAGAGAGAGAGTGTGGGTAGGGGAGGAAGTGAGAGAAATAGAATCTTTAAACTTTTAGACACTTAAATTACTTTTGATATGGGTAGAGTGGTAGAGTTGATTTGTCCCAGAATCAAATCACAAGGTCCATTAGGACAAATTGGACCCAACATTTTTTTTAAGAAATTCACTAATCTCTAATCATGATTAGATCCTAAGATTCTTAGCTTGTAAAAGCAACAATTACTATAGACTAAAGTATTTTTACCCAATTCACTTGAACACCAATGGCTTAGATCTTATCTGAAATATGAACAGTCTTAACTTTTTTCAAGTTAATTACTAATAATTGGTATAAAGATACCCTGATAGCCAATGGGACAATATTTAGATCCACATAAATTATAATATTTAACTGTACATAATGAACTACTTTAACTATAGTCCTTAGTACCGTATTATTAATCAAATGATAGAACATTGTTGAATAACAAGCCACATGAAAGATGGTTTTTGAAAAGCAGTAATCAATGACTAATGAAATATATTGGTGGATGTTGTAATTTTTTTTTACTTATCCTAAATATTTTTATAATGTCATTTAGTTTATCTTATGTATGAATTAAATGATAAGTGTGTTGTGCCCTTTGAGTATTAGTTCCATTAAATTTCAATTCTAATGTCACAAAAAGTGTTTTAATTAAAATATAAATTACAAAATGTATATTTCAATTGTTTGAAGCACAACATTTAACATGTTTTAAAATCAACAACATACATAAAAGCATTCATTAGCAGCACTGTACTGGTCCCACCTTTGCTATCATCTTAAAAAGGTAGATAATTTTCAGCAAGGTTCAATGCATATGGAATGTATGTGTGTTTTTTTATGTTTATGAACCCATGATTATGGTACAAAAAGTGGCACAGGTTAGACCTACTTAAAATTGGTCTTAATTATTTAGGTGGATAGAAATTTTGCACCTTAAGACTGATTTTAGAGCACTGAAACACATTTTGGGTATATTGGGGCAGGTTTTTGCAGTTATTTGAACAAATTTTCAGCATAAAATCAACAAATAGTATGTACCGTATAAACTAGACAACATAGACTAAAGATTTATCATCCATCATCAGTCACTATGATAAAGTTGGTGCATTTCAAGACTAAATTTATTCTGTCAACACATACATAGTATTAGTAAATTTGTACCTAGATATATAAAAATATTAGAGATATTCTCCACCAGAAGTAAAGTATCTATAGAAGTCTGATGGAGCATGCCACAAAATCTGAAAGACAAAACCTTGGTATGCCTCTGTATGAAATATGAGCAATAAAAATATTAAATATGGGGTCAGAGATTATTATGTAAACCATTTAACATCATTTTAATACTGAAAGGTCATGAAAGGTGTATGTATTTTCTCAATTTTCTCTGCTAAAACTATTTTAAGGAATCTGTAATATAATCATCATTAATGAATAGATACCATATATGAATAATATTGATGATGATCATATTAATGATACTGGCCATAACAAATGTTCACCTGGACTATAGACAAAACTAAATCATGATATGAGTCATTCTGTCACTTATATGACAATAGTAAATGTTAAGATGAATCACAAAACACAAAATTTAAGAATGTGAATTGATTTGAATAAACTATAATGACAAATTCAACCTAATACGCTTTCTACATACCTTGATACTGAGCACTGAATCCTCTGTATCGGTGGTTACCATCAGTAACAAAATGAAGCCTTAACCAGTGCTTGTTGCTGACTACTGGTGGTGGTACATTCATCCCGGATAACCTATGTAAAGATAAAGAAACAATCTTCACTATACATGTTTTGCTAAATTATTTTTTTAACTTAAATCTCAAAATAAATAAAAACAAACACTTCAAAAATTTGTCTCAAAGGTATTTCACTGACAAAACAGCCAAGAACCTTTCATACATTACCCAAAATATATGCATTATGATTGGGTAGTGAAGATGGGACATCAAAATTGTAAATAAGGACTACTGCTCCTAGTCTAATGTTTTGTCCCTATTGTGATTGGGTAAAAATTAGGGTGTTGTTACCCAAAGAACCAAGTCAGGCAATGAAGTCAACTGTTTCATAAAAAGCTGACTTGGCACCCCAGAATTTCTATAGTACACTACCATCATAATATAATGATGCAGTATACAAATAATATAGTCATAACATTCCCAAATAGTTCTCAATTTAAAAAAAACAACTCAGTAATATGACTAAATCCCACAAACACAAAGTGTTGGAATTGGTGATGCCGGATCAGGGTGTCCAGGTCAATCAGAGCCAGTGGCTAACCTTTCAGTCACCACCACTAAGAGAATTTCGAACATCATTTGAGATATTTTTTAAATATTTTAACTTCCATTCGATCCCAGCATTCTGTGCCTGTAATCAATAACTATGCTTTCATGATGACTGCAGTTGACATTCTTTCTGTGAAAGCCCTTTTACTTCAGAATAAAGTTATACTTATCCCTTACATCGTTAAAATCTACAATTGTCAGCAAATAGACTCTTTCAAATCGATTGACCCTTTTTCCAAGAAAGCAGTATGGCTAACGCTTTTAGTTACTGGAAGGCTCGGTTCACAACATAGTTTTCTTTTCCGTTCTTCTGATCTGTCTAAGGACAGAAAAGAACAACAACAAAAATGGATCCTATATTTTATGAATTTGTACTGCTCAGTTATGTACATTGTGCTTCCGTTTTAGCCATTTCCATCTGAGATATATTATTTTAGCTGGAAAAAAAGTACTGCAAAAATAATTTTTCCGTGTAAAATAATGGATCTCAGATAGAAATGGCTAAAACTGGCATAACGGAGCCTAATGGATGCTGAAATATATGTTCCATTTTTTTGTAGTTGTTTTCAGTTCTTCTGATGATCAGAAGAATGGAAAATTAAATGGTAATATGAACTTGGCCTTAGTCATAAAACTATCATGGAAGACCTAACAACTCACTCCGAAAACCAACCAAGACGCAATGACACCACTGAGACAGAGAGATGTTCTATTTCTATATGTAATGCACTGATAGTTAATCTTGAAGTAACAGGATTGAAATATGTCAGCCTATCATGTTCCGGATTATCTGTATTATCTGAAATATCATGTCATAGAGCAACAAAACTTGGCAGAGTAGACTCTAAACCTATTGTAAGCATATCCGTAGCTATATTCAATGTAATTCAATAACATGAATTAAAAGTTGTTTTTTCACACACAATATTAAGTAATGAAATATTCAGAACTTATGTTAAAGGTTATATACTGATCAACGGGGGTCTGACTACATGTCAAATATTTTTCTGCATGCAGTACATGTTTTTCATCTAAAAGATAAAATAGCTAAAATGGATGCCAAATGTGCATAACGGATGCATAAGATCCATTTTTTTACAGGATCCGTATTTTAATTTATTTTTCTGTTCTATGACAGATCAGAAGAACAGAAAAATAAACAGAGATATGAACTTTCCCTAAAAATAAAATGATCACAGATGTCTCACCACTAGGACTCAGTCGGCTGTAATCCATAGTGTTGTTCAACATCCCTACAGCACATAAGAAATTAAACATAGCCAGTGGCCATTAATATTAATAGGTTGGTTGAGTGCATATACATTCCAAGACATCCAGAGTGAGACACAGTATTTGTATTTGCACACCTCTCCTGCTAACAGATGATAACCCTTAACAGGGGAACCTTTTTTCTTTTTTTAAATCAATCTTAGGATATTAAAATTGGATAGATAGATAGATAGATAGATAGATAGATAGATAGATAGATAGATAGAAAGATAGATAGATAGATGATAGATAGATAGATAGATAGATAGACAAACATGAGGTAGATAATAAATATTAGATGGATAGATAGATAGATAGATAGATAGATAGATAGATAGATAGATAGATGATAGATTTAGCCTATTGGAGTGCTGCGATTCGCTCTTTGTATGGTTATTTGCACCTCAGACCCAGGCCCAAATCACTCAGTCATTCAATTCATTCGTCTGACCAAGATATTGTTCATTTCCACAGACAAGATAAATACGATAGATAGATAGATAGATAGATAGATAGATAGATAGTAGCTAGATAGACCATTATGAAATAGATAGAAGATAGATAGATAGATAGATAGATAGATAGATAGATAGATAGATGCAAGCACAAAACAGAGGCAGCTTGTGCTTGTATACATCCATGGATGTGAACTTCCACCATCCTTGGGGATTTGCACCCGGTTTTCTTGGATCTACTGATCTACTGTGCTGCTGTATCTTCTGTTTTTGTAGATAGATAGAAAGAAAATGATACAATTTAAAAGACCTACATTTACAAACTTTTTTTTTAATCCAAGGAGTATTATATATATACAGTACAGACCAAAAGTTTGGACACACCTTCTCATTCAAAGAGTTTTCTGTATTTTCATGACTATGAAAATTGTAGATTTACACTGAAGGCATCAAAACTATGAATTAACACATGTGGAATTATATACTTAACAAAAAATTGTGAAACAACTGAAAATATGTCTTATATTCTACGTTCTTCAAAGTAGCCACCTTTTGCTTTGATTACTGCTTTGCACACTCTTGGCATTCTCTTGATGAGCTTCAAGAGGTAGTCACCTGAAATGGTTTTCACTTCACATGTGTGCCCTGTCAGGTTTAATAAGTGGGATTTCTTGCCTTGTAAATGGGGTTGGGACCATGAGTTGTGTTGGGCAGAAGTCAGATGGATACACAGCTGATAGTCCTACTGAATAGACTGTTAGAATTTGTATTATGGCAAGAAAAAAGTTGCTAAGTAAAGAAAAACGAGTGGCCATCATTACTTTAAGAAATCAAGGTCGGTCAGTCCAAAAAATTGGGAAAACTTTGAAAGTGTCCCCAAGTGCAGTCGCAAAAACCATCAAGCGCTACAAAGAAACTGGCTCACATGAGGACCGCCCCAGGAAAGGAAGACCAAGAGTCACCTCTGCTGCGGAGGATAAGTGCATCCGAGTCACTAGCCTCAGAAATCGCAGGTTAACAGCAGCTCAGATTAGAGACCAGGTCAATGCCACACAGAGTTCTAGCAGCAGACACATCTCTACAACAACTGTTAAGAGGAGACTGTGTGCAGCAGGCCTTCATTGTAAAATAGCTCCTAGGAAACCACTGCTAAGGACAGGCAACAAGCAGAAGAGACTTGTTTGGGCTAAAGAACACAAGGAATGGACATTAGACCAGTGGAAATCTGTGCTTTGGTCTGATGAGTGCAAATTTGAGATCTTTGGTTCCAACCACCATGTCTTTGTGCGACGCAAAAAAAAGGTAAATGGATGGACTCTACATGCCTGGTTCCCACCGTGAAGCATGGAGGAGGAGGTGTGATGGTGTGGGGGTGCTTTGCTGGTGACACTGTTGGGGATTTATTCAAAATTGAAGGCATACTGAACCAGCATGGCTACCACAGCATCTTGCAGCGGCATGCTATTCCATCCGGTTTGTGTTTAGTTGGACCATCATTTATTTATCAACAGGACAATGACCCCAAACACACCTCCAGGCTGTGTAAGGGTTATTTGACCAAGAAGGAGAGTGATGGGGTGCTACGCCAGATGACCTGGCCTCCACAGTCACCAGACCTGAACCCAATCGAGATGGTTTGGGGTGAGCTGGACCCCAGAGTGAAGGCAAAAGGGCCAACAAGTGCTAAGCATCTCTGGGAACTCCTTCAAGACTGTTGGAATACCATTTCAGGTGACTACTAGAGATGAGCGAATATATTCGTAAATATTCGTTATTCGCACGAATATTTGCATACTCGTGAATATTCGTTATTCGTACGAATATCGTGCGAGACTCGTGTTTTTTTTTAACTCCTCCTTGCAAGTTTAGCGCCTATTTCTTCGCCAATAAACATGCAGGGAAGCCTGGGGGACCTCCCGCCATGACCTTCTACCTTTTCTACGTATTTACGAATGATTGGCTGCATTCAATAGGTGACGTACGAATATATATAGATGCGAACGCCCCTGGCTCGGCTCAGACAGTAGTGGTTTTAGGAGAGGGAAAGACTGATTCGTGAGATAGGGATAGAGAGAAGTATTAGCGATTTTTCGTTTATATTAGGCAGGGAACTGCATTTGAGAACCCAAAAGTCTTTTTAAAGACTCTTCTTCACTTATTCTTTGCGTGTGTATATATATATATATATATATATATATATATATATATATATATATATATTCATATCTAAATAAACTAAACTAGATAGATATATATATATATATATATATATATATATATATATATCTAAGATATATAAGATATATATATAGAGAGAGAGAGAGAGAAAAATATATATATATATATTCATATCTAAATAAACTAAACTAGATATATATATATATATATATATATATATATATATCTAAGATATATAAGATATATATATATATATATAAATAGAGATAAAAAGAGATACATATATATATATATATATATATATATATATATATATCTATATAAAGAGAGCGACATATATATAAATATATATATAGAGAGAAATATATATATATATATTCATATATATATATATATATATATATATATATATATATAAAAATATATATAAATAATATATATATATATTTTGAGAGAGATAATGGAAAACACCAGGGGCAAGGGTAGAGGTGGGAGACGTGGGCGTAAAACTGGTGTGGTGAACAGAGGCGGTGCCCGTGGTAGTGTGCAGGGTGACACTGTGCCTGCTGCTGTGGGAGCTGTTAAAAGACAGCATTTTAAAATGGCTGATTTTCTGCGAAAGCTTGCAGGGCCACAGGGTACAACTTTAACAGACCCCCACAAACAAGAGAGTGTGCAGAAATGGATGGCGGAGAGCACGTCCAGCCAGACGTCCACTGCCCCGTCTTCCAGCCATGATAGCCCATGGAGTGGACCTGTCAATCCTCCACCTCGCCCTCCTTCTCCCCAGCCTTATTCACTGGAACTATACAGTGAACCCATCCCTGATCTTCTACCGGAGGAGATTCTCTGCCCTGATTCACAAGACCTGGTGCAGTCTCAGGGTGATAAGGGCAGGGATTTATCTGTTGCATTTGAGGAGGTGGTGGATGATGACCAGACACAGGTGTCAGGGGGTGAGGTAGCTGGCAGGGCATTCAGTCAGAGTGTGGACTCCGAGGAAGAGCTGGCTGATGATGAGGGGACAGATCCAACTTGGACGGATGAGGCACACCAAGAAAGTGGTTCAGAGAGTGAGGTAGCATCAGCTTCAGCAACACATCCGCTTGGGATAGGTAGTGGGCTGGGCCGAGGGAGAAGCATGGCCCGAGCTACTACTCCCCCAAGTGGTCATGCTCCAGTGCGAAAACATCGAGTTTCTGTGGTTTGGAAATATTTTAGCGATGAAGTGGGTGATCGGCGGGTAGCACTGTGCAAACTGTGCCACACCAAAATAAGCAGGGGAGTAAACATAAAGAACCTCACCACAACTAGCATGCGCAAGCATTTAGAAAAGAAACACCCCACAAAGTGGTTGGCACTACAGTCAGCTGGTGATTGTGACACTGCTGCTGCAGCCCCTGTGTCACATGCTGTAAGTGACCTATTAGCCCCCAGCCAAGACACTCCAGCCTCCAGCCCTGCAATGACCCCTGCAAATCCATATCCTTCCACCGCCTCCAATCATGTGTCCAAGCGCAGTGCTAGTGTTCAGTTGTCGCTAGAGCAGACTTTTGAACGCAAGCGCAAGTATGCAGCCATCCACCCCCATGCACAAGCCTTAAATGTGCAAATCAGCAAGCTATTGAGCCTGGAGATGCTGCCCTATAGGCTGGTAGAGACTGAGGCCTTTCGCAACCTCATGGAGGTGGCAGCCCCCCGTTATTTGGTCCCCAGCCGCCACTATTTTTCACGTGTTGCCATCCCCGCCCTACATCAGCACGTGTCAGAGAACATCATCCGTGCCCTGACCAACGCGGCTAGTGAGAAGGTCCACCTAACCACGGACACGTGGACAAGTGCTGCCGGGCAGGGACACTATATCTCCCTGACGGCACATTGGGTTAACTTGGTGGAGGCTGGTACCGAGTCTGACCCTGGGGCCGCTCATGTGCTGCCCACACCGAGGATTGCGGGGCCTACCTCGGTCACGGTCTCTCAGACATACTTTACCTCCTCCTCCCACCCCTCCTCCACCTCCTCCTCCGAATTACCATCCGTGGGCACAGCGCCATCAGTCAGTAGCTCTAGGCGCAGCAGCAGTGCCGTGGCTAAGCGCCAGCAGGCGGTGCTCAAACTGCTGAGCCTAGGTGATAAAAGGCACACCGCCCAAGAGCTATTACAGGGCATCACGGCGCAGACCAATCTGTGGCTGGCACCGCTGAACCTCAAGGCAGGCATGGTTGTGTGTGACAACGGGCGTAACCTGGTGGCGGCTCTGCAACTTGGCAGACTGACACATGTGCCATGCCTGGCCCACGTGTTCAATCTAATAGTTCAGCGGTTCCTGAAGACATACCCCAATCTGTCTGATTTGCTCACCAAGGTGCGCCGCATCTGTGCGCATTTCCGCAAGTCGACCACAGATGCTGCCACTCTCAGGGCAGCGCAGCGCCGCCTACAACTGCCCGCTCACCGACTGTTGTGCGACGTGCCCACGAGATGGAATTCAACATTAAACATGTTATCCAGAGTTTACCAGCAGCGCCGAGCCATTGTAGACTGCCAGATGTCAACTTCCACCAGAACTGGTAGTCAGGTTCCTCAAGTCTACAATGAGGAGTGGACGTGGATGTCTGATATCTGTCAGGTGTTAAGCAACTTTGAGGAGTCAACACAGATGGTCAGCGGTGATGCCGCCATTATCAGCGTCACCATCCCTCTGCTATGTCTGCTGAAAAAGTCACTCCTCAGCATGAAGTCAGAGGCTTTGCGCTTGTCACAGGAGATGGGGGAAGAAGATACGTTGCTGGATAGCCAGACCACCCTCCGGTCTGTTTCTCAGCACGTATTGGAAGAGGAGGAGGAGAATGAGGAGGAAGAGGAAGAAGAGGAGGAGACTGTTGGCGAGACTGAAGAGGGTACCAATGCTCATTCCTTCTTATCTGTTCAGCGTGTATGGGCTGAAGAGGAGGAGTTGGAGGAGGAGGAAATGGAGAGTCAGCCTGTTGAGGAAAGGGAATTCTTGCGTGTTGGGACTCTTGCACACATGGCTGACTTCATGTTAGGCTGCCTTTCCCGTGACCCTCGCGTTAGAAGCATTTTGGACAACACCGATTACTGGGTGTTCACCCTCCTGGACCCCCGGTACAAGCAGAACTTTTCAACTCTCATTCCTGTAGAGGAGAGGAGTATGAGAGTGAATCAATATCAACAGGCCCTGGTGCACAAGCTGAAACTATCCTTCCCATCTGACACCGCTAGCGGCAGAGGACGTAGTTCTGTGGGCCAACTAGCTGGGGAGAGGAGGGGAGCAGGCAGCTTGTCAAGCACTGGCAGGGGAACACTCTCCAAGGCCTTTGCCAGTTTTATGGCACCCCAGCAAGACTATGTCACCAGTCCCCAGTCTAGGCAGAGTAGGGGGGAGCTGTTCAGAAAGATGGTGAGGGAGTACCTAGCTGACCATACCAACGTCAGTAGCGATCACTCTGCTCCATACAACTACTGGGTTTCGAATCTGGACACGTGGCCCGAACTGGCGCTGTACGCCTTGGAGGTGCTGGCCTGCCCTGCCGCTAGCGTGTTGTCAGAGCGGGTCTTCAGTGCAGCTGGTGGCATCATCACTGATAAGCGTACACGCCTGTCAACTGACAGCGCTGACAGGCTGACGATTATTAAAATGAATAAAGCTTGGATTTCACCGGAATTCAAATCTCCACCGGGGCAAAGCAGCTCAACATGAAAATTGTTAATGTATCCTATCCTCCTTCTATTCATACACAAACTCTGAGCCAACAGGCAACTTTTCAGAGGGCCTACTGGCTCTCTTTTCAAAACTATGTTTACAGATGGACACCTACAGGCCCTCTCTCCAATCAATGTTTTAGGAGGGTCAGCTACAGACACTAAAAAATAATTTTTTCAGGGGTCTGTTCACCACCAGTCCCTCAAAAATAATGTTTCAGGGGTCTGTTCACCACCAGGCCTTCAACCATAATGTTTCAGGGGTCTGTTCACCACCAGTCCCTTAAAAATAATGTTTTCAGGGGTCTGTTCACCACAGGCCTTCAACCCATAATGTTTTCAGGGGTCTGTTCACCACCAGGCCTTCAACCATAATGTTTTCAGGGGTCTGTTCACCACCAGTCCCTCAAAAATAATGTTTCAGGGGTCTGTTCACCACCAGTCCCTCAAAAATAATGTTTTCAGGGGTCTATTCACCACCAGCCCTTCAACCATAATGTTTTCAGGGGTCTGTTCACCACCAGTCTCTCAAAAATAATGTTTTCAGGGGTCTGTTCACCACCAGTCTCTCAAAAATAATGTTTTCTGGGGTCTGTTCACCACCAGTCCCTCAAACCATAATGTTTTCAGGGGTCTGTTCACCACCAGTCCCTTACAAATAATGTTTTCAGGGGTCTGTTCACCACCAGGCCTTCAACCATAATGTTTTCAGGGGTCTGTTCACCACCAGTCTCTCAAAAATAATGTTTTCAGGGGTCTGTTCACCACCAGTCTCTCAAAAATAATGGTTTTCTGGGGTCTGTTCACCACCAGTCCCTCAAAAAATAATGTTTTCAGGGGTCTGTTCACCACCAGTCCCTCAAAAATAATGTTTTCAGGGGTCTGTTCACACCAGTCCTTACAAATAATGTTTTCAGGGGTCTGTTCACCACCAGTCCCTTACAAATAATGTTTTCAGGGTCTGTTCACCACCAGGCCTTCAAAAATAATGTTTTTCAGGGGTCTGTTCACCACCAGTCTCTCAAAAATAATGTTTTCAGGGGTCTGTTCACCACCAGTCCCTTACAAATAATGTTTTCAGGGGTCTGTTCACCACCAGTCCCTTACAAATAATGTTTTCAGGGGTCTGTTCACCACCAGGCCTTCAACCAATTAAATGTTTTCAGGGGTCTGATCACCACCAGGTTCAGGGTCTGATCACCACCAGGCCTTCAACATAATGTTTCAGGGGTCTGTTCACCACCAGTCTCTCAAAAATAATGTTTTCAGGGGTCTGTTCACCACCAGTCCCTTACAAATTAATGTTTTCAGGGGTCTGTTCACCACCAGGCCTTCAACCATAATGTTTTCAGGGGTCTGTTCACCACCAGGCCTTCAATCATAATGTTTTCAGGGTCTGTTCACCACCAGTCCCTTACAAATAATGTTTTCAGGGGTCTGTTCACCACCAGGCCTTCAACCATAATGTTTTCAGGGGTCTGTTCACCACCAGTCCCTTACAAATAATGTTTTCAGGGGTCTGTTCACCACCAGGCCTTCAACCATAATGTTTTCAGAGGTCTGTTCACCACAGTTTCTCAAAAATAATGTTTTCAGGGTCTGTTCACCACCAGTCCCTTACAAATAATGTTTTCAGGGGTCTGTTCACCACAAGTCCCTTACAAATAATGTTTTCAGGGGTCTGTTCACCACCAGGCCTTCAACCATAATGTTTTCAGGGGTCTGTTCACCACCAGGCCTTCAACCATAATGTTTTCAGGGGTCTGTTCACCACCAGTCCCTCAAAAATAATGTTTTCAGGGGTCTGTTCACCACCAGGCCTTCAACCATAATGTTTTCAGGGGTCTGTTCACCACCAGTCTCTCAAAAATAATGTTTTCAGGGGTCTGTTCACCACCAGTCTCTCAAAAATAATGTTTTCTGGGGTCTGTTCACCACCAGTCCCTCAAAAATAATGTTTTCAGGGGTCTGTTCACCACCAGTCCCTCAAAAATAATGTTTTCAGGGGTCTGTTCACCACCAGGCCTTCAACCATAATGTTTTCAGGGGTCTGTTCACCACCAGTCTCTCAAAAATAATGTTTTCAGGGGTCTGTTCACCACCAGTCTCTCAAAAATAATGTTTTCAGGGGTCTGTTCACCACCAGTCCCTCAAAAATAATGTTTTCAGGGGTCTGTTCACCACCAGGCCTTCAACCATAATGTTTTCAGGGGTCTGTTCACCACCAGTCTCTCAAAAATAATGTTTTCAGGGGTCTGTTCACCACCAGTCTCTCAAAAATAATGTTTTCTGGGGTCTGTTCACCACCAGTCCCTCAAAAATAATGTTTTCAGGGGTCTGTTCACCACCAGTCCCTCAAAAATAATGTTTTCAGGGGTCTGTTCACCACCAGTCCCTTACAAATAATGTTTTCAGGGGTCTGTTCACCACCAGTCCCTTACAAATAATGTTTTCAGGGGTCTGTTCACCACCAGGCCTTCAAAAATAATGTTTTCAGGGGTCTGTTCACCACCAGTCTCTCAAAAATAATGTTTTCAGGGGTCTGTTCACCACCAGTCCCTTACAAATAATGTTTTCAGGGGTCTGTTCACCACCAGTCCCTTACAAATAATGTTTTCAGGGGTCTGTTCACCACCAGGCCTTCAACCATAATGTTTTCAGGGGTCTGATCACCACCAGGCCTTCAACCATAATGTTTTCAGGGGTCTGTTCACCACCAGTCTCTCAAAAATAATGTTTTCAGGGGTCTGTTCACCACCAGTCCCTTACAAATAATGTTTTCAGGGGTCTGTTCACCACCAGGCCTTCAACCATAATGTTTTCAGGGGTCTGTTCACCACCAGTCCCTTACAAATAATGTTTTCAGGGGTCTGTTCACCACCAGGCCTTCAACCATAATGTTTTCAGGGGTCTGTTCACCACCAGTCCCTTACAAATAATGTTTTCAGGGGTCTGTTCACCACCAGGCCTTCAACCATAATGTTTTCAGGGGTCTGTTCACCACCAGTCTCTCAAAAATAATGTTTTCAGGGGTCTGTTCACCACCAGTCCCTTACAAATAATGTTTTTAGGGGTCTGTTCACCACCAGTCCCTTACAAATAATGTTTTCAGGGGTCTGTTCACCACCAGGCCTTCAACCATAATGTTTTCAGGGGTCTGTTCACCACCAGGCCTTCAACCATAATGTTTTCAACGGTCAGCTCACCAGCAGGCTGTCAATCTTAATTTTTCACGGGTGTGTCTAATGCCCTCCTTTATGTATAATAAAAGGTGTATCGGAGTGCCAGTTCCTTGTAATTTTTGGCTGGACTTGAGCTTTACGTACAAGTCAATATATGTTTCATAACATTTCTTCGAAGTATGTCAGGAATGGGTTAAAGGTTTTAAAAAAACACAAAACACAGGTTTAAAGAAAAATATTTTTACAATTACAAATTATTAATAAAAAACAAAATAAAATAAATATTAAACAGGAGGTTGACGACGCCTCGCCAACATGGCTTGCATCGCCGACACCTCTAATTGCAGGCTGCGTTGTATGCGGGAGGCAGCATAGAGCCGCTCATTGACCCTTCTGAGGGCTGCCTCCAATTCGAAGTCTGTGGGGATAGCTGTAGGGGTGGAAACATTAATACAATTAGTATTATCTAGTTAAAGGGGTTGTTGCACAAAAAATATTCTAAACTTTCAAAGCAGCACCTGGATTTGAATACTTTAGCAGTTACATGTCATTAAATATTTTGTATATCTACTCGAACTGACTCAGTTATTCAGTGAAATGTATTTTTATTTAGCCTTTTTTTTCTTATGTCTTAGAAATGCTCACTGAGAAGGCCGCACATGCTCAGTTAAAATCTTCACTGCATCCTCAATCTTAAACTGCCTCCTGTCCTGAGCTGTGATAGGGAGAGATGGACAGTCCTGACATGCAGCAGAATAGACACTAGTCACACTATCCTTGAGTAACCAGCTTGACGTAGCACAGTAATTGGGGCAGATCTCTGGATCTATGTGAGATGCAGGGCTGTTTCTCGCTTTGTTAAAAAGAGATTGGCAATGTAGCAATGTACTATAATAATATTATGTGATGTATGTCACATTTTTGTTAAATATTTTTTGGGTAACACAAGTTTCTACTTCTTTCACTACCTTGATTTTAAAATTTTTGTGATATGTCTGCTTCACTAACCACTTTGAGAACATAATGTGTTCACAGTCTAGTTATCAATAACATGTTGGGTGGCATGATCCTAGTGCTTGAAAATATTACACTTCAGTTAATTAGGGGTTCGTACTTACGGGATATCCATACTGGGTGTTCCTCCCAGGGTCCTGGGGAAAACTCAGCTTCCTCCCTGACGGTTGGAGCTACAAAAGATAAACCATAAATTTAGTTTATATTTTGAAGACAGAAGTTCCACCCATTAAATTTTTTATTTTACCTACCTTCTACCTCAGGTAGCTGGGCAGGTGGTGTAATAGGGGCCGGTGGGCTCCTCTCAGGGTGGGGTGGAGGGGCAGAGGAGCTCCTCTGTGGTGCAGCAGCTGTCAAAATTAAAATAATGGCATTACATTCAACTCAAATGAACAGTTGTATTATTCTGATGTTGATACATGTGAATAGTTTGGGGCTGGATTCCAATCCTAACCACTAGTGCTCTTATATCCCTGCTGCTGCACTCCCACATAGCCTGGATTAAAAATAAATTAAATATGTTTACACATTATAGAAGGTCCTTCAGGGGCCATCCGGGCACGACGCTGCCGGCGACGTTCGTGACGTCGTTGACGTTGCTCTGCAAGATAAATCCATACACAATTGTTATGATGATGACCGTTTTAATACTAACACTTTATACTACTATGAAGATATTATGGGTAAGAGGACGGCAATATGATGTGGAGTGGGCATTTCATGTGAAGGGATCATCATAGAATATCTGGGGTGCATAATTGATGGAGGGAGCATTTGTTGGGAGGGGTGGAGGCTTGAATGAATGACTAAAAGATTGTGTGTCACATTCTGCAGGTACAAACATAACAAATATGAATACAGGCATACAGCACATACAATGCACTAGTATACCATAGCTCCAGTCCCAACCATTCCGGATTTGGCGGGACAGTCAGGATTTTATCGGCTGTGTCCAGGAACGGGTGGCTATGTCCCGTGGTCAGCTGTCTTTGCATCCATAGGAAGCAGAGACGGGTGACGGTAAGCAGGGAGCAGTCCCTTCACCTTCCCCGACGTCCAATATAATGTCTCCTTGTGGCCCCCATACAGTATAATGTCTCCTTGTGGCTGCCCCAATACAGTATAATGTCTTCTCCTTGTGGCCCCCATACAGTATAATGTCTTCTCCTTGTGGCCCCCATACAGTATTATGTCTTCTCCTTGTGGCCCCAAGTGTTTTATTTCTTCTAAATGGGTATTTATTGTGATAAATTTCTTAATATCGTTATCGTGGGAATATATTTTATATCGCCCACTCCAGACACATTAGCTGCAGCATTGAGCACATCTTTTAGGAGGCAGCGCTAACTATGAAGGGGCATATATCTAAGGGGACTTTCTTTCACACTAGTGCATTTGCCTGATACAAATGGGAGAACGGCCAGCCCCTTTAACAAAAACAGAGGATGGCACTGATCCGACCACAACACTGGCAATTGGCAGGACAGATACTGCAGAACAGCCTGCCGGATCACCGCCACATATGTGAAAGTAGCCTAAGGCAAATTACTGTGAAGGGTCACATATCTGAGAATATACCTTCACTTGTTTGAGTGGAGTTAGAGGCGTGGCCTAGCATGAAAGAAAATTGCTGCAGCGCACTACGCACACCCATGTTGTCCTTCTATACAGTTTTCATTATTGGCACTGGTATATATACAATACAGTAAGGCTTCATTAACACTACCGTATGTGAATGGGGCCGTATCTATCCTCAAAATTGCGGATAGATACAGCCCCATTGACTTCTATGGGGCCGGGAGCCATGGCTCCTTTGCAGCATGCTCTATAGTTGTCCGTGCGCACGGATAACTATAAGCATTTTCAATGGGGCCGCCGGGCGTGTGTTCCGTGCGCTCGGAACACATGCCGGGCGGCCCCATTGAAAATGCTTATAGTTGTCCGTGCACATGGACAACTATAGAGCATGCTGCAAAGGAGCCACGGCATGGAGCTAGCTCCGTGCCGCGGCTCCCGGCCCCATTGAAATGAATGGGGCGGTATGTATCCGCAAATTTGCGGATACATACGGCCCCATTCATACGGTCGTGTGAATGGGGCCTAAACTAATTTTTTAACATGTTTTTACTTTTCAAATATTTTATTACTCACCCTCTCGTATCTCCTCCCGGATATGACTCAGCCGCTCTGGGCACTTTAACTTCAAATCCGACCATTTACGTTGGACCTGGCCTGGGGTCCGTACAATTTGAAAATGATGGCGCAGACCTCGAATCACCTGCTCCACAATGTTCTTTTTTTGCTGATGCGGGTGTTGGTGGGTGCCATCATACTTCAGCCTGTCCATCTTCTGTACAATATATTTCAGCTCTGAGCAGAGGAACGCCTGCGATTGCCTGCCATCTTCCTCTGAGGACTGTGCGCCGTGGCGTAGCGTCGTGCGTGTATTCGCGAGACTGGAATTCGTACGCAACAGCGTACAGAGTAAAGCATATAGTAGCGTATAGTAGCAATAGCGTACACTTTATCGGACAAGGTCATGTCGCTCCTTACACTGTCTCTGCCTGCTCCATGCATGCTGCCCCTGGTGTTCCCTATCCATTTCCGTTGTGTTTTCATCACTTTCAGAGGTTTTCAGGTGTTTAGGCAACCTTGCCTACAACGAACTTTGGTCGCCTGCAAAAATATTCGTATCTCCCATTGACTTCAATAGGATTCGTTTTTACGTACGAATATACGAATATTCGGAAAAATTCGTTCCGAGTACCGAGCACACGAATATTTTAGTATTCGCTCATCTCTAGTGACTACCTCTTGAAGCTCATCAAGAGAATGCCAAGAGTGTGCAAAGCAGTAATCAAAGCAAAAGGTGGCTACTTTGAAGAACCTAGAATATAAGACATATTTTCAGTTGTTTCACACTTTTTTGTTAAGTATATAAGTATATAATTCCACATGTGTTAATTCATAGTTTTGAATGAGAAGGTGTGTCCAAACTTTTGGTCTGTACTGTATATATATATATATATATATATATATATATATATATATATATATAGAGAGAGAGAGAGAGAGAGAGACAGAGAGACTTCAAACACATTACTAAATCCTTTTCAATAAAATTCTGTCATTGATTTCGCAATGTGATACTTCAATAAATCATTCAACATCACAATGCACAAATGGATTCATCTTGGCCAATTCACAAATCATATGTGGAAAGAATGCAACCTTTATGGACTATAATATTCCCAAAAGTATTTCAGCTGCTGTCAACATCTAAATCATTAAATGTGCTATCTGACTCTTTGTAACTGCTAACCTGTCCTCTGGATAGGTCATCAGCATCTGATCGGTGGGGGTCCAACACCCAGGACCCCCATTGATCTGCTATGGCTCGGCGCTGGACTTATTTACACATATAAAATCACACAGATAACAAGGAGGATGAGACAATGTCATAAGGCTTTCCCATATGGGGTTAGGACATTCACATGAGACATCATACACACAGAATATACAGCATTAATATTGTGCTAAAGAAGAAAGGCTGAGAAGAAGCATTAGCATAGGAAAGGAAAAATTCACCGTCTGTATTACAAAGTTTGGGCTCTACATAGAGTGCAAAAACTCTCTCATGGGCACAATGTACTCAACGTAGCCAAGCTTCAAATCAAGAAGCTAAAGTAATATTTGCAATAAAGTTCCATATCAAGTGTCAAACATGTCAGTGGCAATTCATCAGATAGCATCAGAGCTGAGGCTCCGAGCAAGTCTATGAGCTTTGAGGAATTCCCAGGAGACACAAATATATAGCAGTAGGAATCTGATGCTTGGCTCAGAATAATGTTTTAAAAAGTTCACTTTATAAATTCTGTATGTATTTTTACAGACAAAAAACTTCAATTTCTTACTAAGTTTGCAGCAGATGTTTTTTGAGCTTTACCTATGTTTTTAATCTTGTTATTCTGATTGTTCTTCTGGCTATGACAGGGGACATATATTTTTAGGATTTAGCTTTGCAGTTATTTTCTACTCCTGAGTGACTTGTTTTGGATATTTTGGCAGTATGCATTCTGTACCTTTAGCCTAGCACACAGTTTGCCCATCTGCATGGTTGGATTTTTTGTACAACTTGGCGTGGACACTGGACACATTGAGATAACTGGTGAGCCAAAATTGTAGAATTTTTTGTGGGAAGGAACACTAAGATAAAGAAGGCTAACTTAACACACTAGAAAGAAATAACAGGCAAGAGGAGCAGCTCAAAGGAACATGGAAGCCCCATGGAGGCAAAGCCTAAAGATCAAAGTACCAAGGCTAAGGAGACAGAAGATTATGGAGGTCTAATTGAACATAGTATAGTGACTACTAGCCAAGAGGGATGATGGTGCAAAGACTAAGAAGACAGGTAGAAGGATCGTCGCCTTTGGTGAATTCTTTTTTTTATCTGAGGGATTCTCTATCTGCAAGCTTATTAAAGGCTGTCCTACTGCTTTGACAGCAGTAAGCTGTAAGGGAATCCAATAGAATCAACTTAGCAGAAGAAGCGAAGCATTATCAAGCCCCATTGCCATCAATATATGTGTGATAAAATAACATATAAGGTCCTTCACAGGATGGCTACCCTGGTTAAAAGATGAGAATGGTGAAGAGTTCCCTAATGGGACACTTGAAAACTGGCTTGCAAAAGCACATGACTCCTTTTATAGAGGACCTGTCACCTCTCCTGACAAGTCTGTTTAATAACTACTTGTATTCACCATGTAATAACAATTATGGAGCATCTTGCATACAGCTCTGTTGTTCTGTTTCTCAGTTATAGCTTCTAGAAATGTGTTAAAGAATATGAAAATGGGATGAACGTTAGCAGTTGGTAGCACTGATTGAATAATGTCGACCCCCTTCCCCAAACAGGTAACACCCAGTTTCGGATTCACTAATAAACTTCCAGGGTTGATGAAAAAAACAACACAGAGTAACATGAAAAACATTTTTTTGTAATATATTTTTTAAGGAAATATTCTTCTTTGTGCTTGAACAGGGATCAGCAACCTTCTGCACTCCAGCTCTGGTGAAACTACAACTCCCGGCATGCAAACTTACTCGGCTGTTCTTGTAACTCCCCTAGAAGTGAAAGGATTCTGGGAGTTGTAGTTTCAGAACATCTGGAGTGCCAGAGGTTGCTGACTCTGTTCTAGTACAAAGAAAAATATTTCCCTAAAAAAGTATATTACAATTTTTTTTAACATCCCTCTCCCTACACTATATTACTTTATGTTGTTATTCCTATTTTGACAAATATAATTTAATATGCTATCATTACATTGTTAAATGTTCCCATTGTATTATAGATGATTCATTGGTCATGTATAAGGCAGGGGCTACACGGCGACACTGGTCACATGACACCTGCCAGGATCATAGAAACAAATGGGATCACCTTGGCAGTCGCATGAAATCCAGTCGTGTTGGATTTCTTGCGTCTGCCGGGGCAATACCATTTATTTCTATTGGATCACCGCTACTCCACAATCCTGGCAGGTGTTGCATGACCAGTGTTGCCGTGTAGCTCTTACATAATAGTCTGTATTATGGCCAAGATCTGCATTTACAGATATTCAGGAGGTCATTTGAAACAGTTGAGAAGTTATTTGCCTGACTCAGTCCTAGCAGCAATCTAAGGTGATGTTCTAGAACCGTTTTATAGATTAGATTAGACTTGTATAGTAGTTGGTAAGAAGATAGCTCCTAGAATGCAATGGCATACTGGAAGACTTCAGTTCCAAAACCTATGTTAATGGTTATTTCCCCTACATGCTATATGTAAGGGATTAAAAGCATGAACACTTTAAAGAACTTTCATAAAGAATAATTCTATGTTTAGACTGTAATATGCTATTCAGTGCTATAGTACATAAGTATATATATATATATATATATATATATATATATATATATATATATATATTATATATTATATATATATATATATATATATATATATATATATATATATATATATATTTATATTCATAGATATTCCTTTCATGTCCAAAAGACCGTTAAATTTTTTTCTTATTCACATTCACTAGTCCCAGATGAACATTACATTGACATATGAGGTACTGCTCTTTCAAGATGCAGTCAGGCAGCTAACATCTGTGATTGCACATTTAAACATGTCAGTCGTGTGTGTAGTTTATTTCAAGTACATGGATTATTAAAGATTTTTTTTATGTTTTCCTGTAACACAATATGTACATTATAGAAAATATTGTTAAAGGGAACCTGTCATGTTGAACATGGTGTTTGAGCTGCAAGCAGTATGTTATAAAGCAGGAGGAGCTGAGCAGATTGATATACACGTTATTTTTTTATTTATTTTTTTATGGGGGGGATCAGTTGGACTTGTATTTAAATTTCTTCTAATTCTAGGCTTTGAAGTCAAGGAGGCGGTCAGTGATTGACAACTATCGCTGTACAAATATTTATAGAGAGAAGGCTGTTGATGACTGATTGGACTGCCTCCTTAACTTCAAAGCACAGAATGAGGAGGAATATAAATTAATTAAATAGAGGTTATACTGAATCTATATATATATATATATATATATATATATATATATATAATTATTAGAGATGAGCGAGTAGTGTTCGATCGAGCCGGTATTCGATCGAATACTACGCTATTCGGCATACTCGATTTCAATCGAGTATAACGGCGATGGCGCACTTAGAATTCGTTTCCCCTCCCACCTTCCCTGGCGCTCTTTTTCCACCAATCAACATGCAGGGGGGGTATGACAGGCACGCTGAGCACGCTGGCAGCGCGAAAACAGCGTCTACATGGATTGGCTGGAAAAACCATGTGACCTCGAATATTAAAAACTCAGCTCTTCCTGCTCGTACGCATATGCTGCGTGAACTTAGTCAGGGACAGAGGCTGGAGAAGGGACAGACAGGTTTTAGCAGTTGGACAGGCAGGAGCGTGATTAAAAGCCCTTATCAGGGCTACTATAGTGCACTACAGTGATAGCTTTACTACAAGATACACTTTACAGAGAACGGCTGCCGTATTCAGGGATAGCTGCTGGAGTAGGGACAGAGAGAGGCATTAGTGGTGTATTAGGTGCTCTGCTACATACCAAACTATATTTGGCACTACTGTTCAGCGTTCTTTTTGGCTGAAAAACCCTGTTATATAACTAGTGTGTATATGCACCATCTGATCTGGCAGTATACGGCTGTGAATTTTATTTTATTTTTTTAAATACAGTTTATTTGGCTCTAGTGTTCTGGGTTCTGTGTGCCTGCAATACCCTTTTTGTATACCAGGTGTAAATACCCACCGTCTGTTCAGTTAGTACACGGCTGTGTACCTTGAAATATACAATATCTAGGCCATTTAATAGGCCACTGTACTGTGCGTTTTCTTGCTAAATTATTTCACATACCTGGTGTAAATACCCACCGTCTGTTCAGTTACTACACGGCTGTGTACCTTGAAATATACAATATCTAGGCCTTTTAATTGGCCACTGTACTGTGCGTTCTCTTGCTAAATTATTTCACATACCTGGTGTAAATACCCACCGTCTGTTCTGTTACTACACGGCTGTGTACCTTGAAATATACAATATCTAGGCCTTTTAATTGGCCACTGTACTGTGCGTTCTCTTGCTAAATTATTTCACATACCTGGTGTAAATACCCACCGTCTGTTCTGTTACTACACGGCTGTGTACCTTGAAATATACAATATCTAGGCCTTTTAATTGGCCACTGTACTGTGCGTTCTCTTGCTAAATTATCTCACATACCTGGTGTAAATACCCACCGTCTGTTCAGTTACTACACGGCTGTGTACCTTGAAATATACAATATCTAGGCATTTTAATAGGCCACTGTACTGTGCGTTCTCTTGCTAAATTATCTCACATACCTGGTGTAAATACCCACCGTCTGTTCTGTTACTACACGGCTGTGTACCTTGAAATATACAATATCTAGGCCATTTAATAGGCCACTGTACTGTGCGTTCTCTTGCTAAATTATTTCACATACCTGGTGTAAATACCCACCGTCTGTTCAGTTACTACACGGCTGTGTAACCTTGAAATATACAATATCTAGGCATTTTAATAGGCCACTGTACTGTGCGTTCTCTTGCTAAATTATCTCACATACCTGGTGTAAATACCCACCGTCTGTTCTGTTACTACACGGCTGTGTACCTTGAAATATACAATATCTAGGCCATTTAATTGGCCACTGTACTGTGCGTTCTCTTGCTAAATTATTTCACATACCTGGTGTAAATACCCACCGTCTGTTCAGTTACTACACGGCTGTGTACCTTGAAATATACAATATCTAGGCCATTTTAATAGGCCACTGTACTGTGCGTTCTCTTGCTAAATTATCTCACATACCTGGTGTAAATACCCACCGTCTGTTCTGTTACTACACGGCTGTGTACCTTGAAATATACAATATCTAGGCCATTTAATAGGCCACTGTACTGTGCGTTCTCTTGTTAAATTATTTCACATACCTGGTGTAAATACCCACCGTCTGTTCAGTTACTACACGGCTGTGTACCTTGAAATATACAATATCTAGGCATTTTAATAGGCCACTGTACTGTGCGTTCTCTTGCTAAATTATCTCACATACCTGGTGTAAATACCCACCGTCTGTTCTGTTACTACACGGCTGTGTACCTTGAAATATACAATATCTAGGCCATTTAATAGGCCACTGTACTGTGCGTTCTCTTGCTAAATTATTTCACATACCTGGTGTAAATACCCACCGTCTGTTCAGTTACTACACGGCTGTGTACCTTGAAATATACAATATCTAGGCATTTTAATAGGCCACTGTACTGTGCGTTCTCTTGCTAAATTATCTCACATACCTGGTGTAAATACCCACCGTCTGTTCTGTTACTACACGGCTGTGTACCTTGAAATATACAATATCTAGGCCATTTAATACGCCACTGTACTGTGCGTTCTCTTGTTAAATTATTTCACATACCTGGTGTAAATACCCACCGTCTGTTCAGTTACTACACGGCTGTGTACCTTGAAATATACAATATCTAGGCATTTTAATAGGCCACTGTACTGTGCGTTCTCTTGCTAAATTATCTCACATACCTGGTGTAAATACCCACCGTCTGTTCTGTTACTACACGGCTGTGTACCTTGAAATATACAATATCTAGGCCATTTAATACGCCACTGTACTGTGCGTTCTCTTGTTAAATTATTTCACATACCTGGTGTAAATACCCACCGTCTGTTCAGTTACTACACGGCTGTGTACCTTGAAATATACAATATCTAGGCATTTTAATAGGCCACTGTACTGTGCGTTCTCTTGCTAAATTATCTCACATACCTGGTGTAAATACCCACCGTCTGTTCTGTTACTACACGGCTGTGTACCTTGAAATATACAATATCTAGGCCATTTAATACGCCACTGTACTGTGCGTTCTCTTGTTAAATTATTTCACATACCTGGTGTAAATACCCACCGTCTGTTCAGTTACTACACGGCTGTGTACCTTGAAATATACAATATCTAGGCCTTTTAATTGGCCACTGTACTGTGCGTTCTCTTGCTAAATTATTTCACATACCTAATTATATACCCAAATATTGTATTTGCAACAAAAAAAAAAAAAATGCGGAGGGGGGCTAGCGGAATCGGACGTGGACGAGGACGGGGGCGCGGAAATGCTGTTGGTGGCCTTGTTGAAGCCAGTGGGGATACAATGCGTGCTGGTGAGGGTCAGCCAGGATCACACTCATCCAGAATCCCTGCCTTTATGGGACAGTTAAGCAGGGGGCGAGTTACACCGCTGTTGAGGCCTGAGCAGGTTGAACAGGTGGTGCAATGGATAGCCGATAGCGCTTCCACACAGTTGTCCACCAGCCAGTCATCCACACAGTCTCACTCTGACCCTCCTTCCTCCACACCTGGCCAACAGAGTCATCCCACCCTTGACCCCTCCCAGGAGCTCTTTTCGGGTCCTTTTTCAGATGTGCCGGAAGAATCCCAGGAGCTAGCAGAGGAATTTGTTTGTAGTGATGCCCAAACACTTGAGTTTTCGCCATCTCCTGCTGATGTGGACCCTGAACCAGCATCTGTTATCATGAGCGATGATGATGATGAGACGCAGTTGCCATCAAGGGAGGCTGTTGGAATGTCCAGTGGGCAGGAGGAGGAGCAGAGTGAGGAAGAGGAGGTGGTGGATGACGAAATGACCGACCCCACTTGGCCAGGGGTGATGTCCAGCGGGGAAAGCAGTGGAGAGGTGGTGGTCTGCGCAGCACCGAAAAAGGCAGCAAGAGGCAGAGGGATGTCCACAGGCAGAGGGATGTCCAGAGGCAGAGGGATGTCCAGAGGCAGAGGGATGTCCACAGGCAGAGGGATGTCCACAGGCAGAGGGATGTCCAGAGGCAGAGGACAGTCCAGACAGAGTAGTGAGGCCACAGCCAGCACGGCCGAAGCTGTTCCCGGCAGCGGGCAGTCGCGTGAAGCTCCCCCATCGAGGCCTCGTACTTCTGTGGTGTGGAGATTTTTTAATGTTTGTGCGGATGACAAACTGAGCGCGGTTTGCACACTCTGCCACTCAAAACTGAGTAGGGGCTCTGAGAAGAGCAATCTGACCACCTCAGGCATGCGGCGTCACTTGGAAGTCAAGCACTGGGCTGAGTGGGAGAGAGCAAACGCAATACAACCTGCGCCCGGTCCTGCTGCCACTGCCTCTTCCCCTTTGTTGTGTGCTGCCACTGCGGTCCAGACCTCCAGCCAGGACACCTCCACATCTGCCTCTGCCTCGGCTACTTTGGGGCCTTCTCCTTCAGCCTCCCCTTCCCCCGCCTCTTCGCCTGCACCTTCACACTCCTCGTCCCATCAACTGTCCATCTCGCAGGCGTTCGACCGCAGGCGGAAGTACGCCTCGAGTCACCCCCAAGCCCAAGCCTTAAACTGCCACATCTCCAAACTGCTGGCCCTGGAGATGTTGCCGTTTAGGCTTGTGGAGACGCAGGCCTTCCGCGACCTGATGGCGGCTGCCGCACCTCGCTATTCCGTCCCTAGCCGCCACTACTTTTCCCGGAGTGCCGTCCCCGCCCTGCACCAGCACGTGTCGCGTAACATCAGGCGGGCCCTGAGGTACGCAGTCAGCGCAAAGGTCCACTTGACCACCGACTCGTGGACAAGCGCTTGCGGCCAGGGACGCTACATCTCTTTGACGGCACACTGGGTGAATGTAGTGGAAGCGGGGACGGGGTCGCAAACAGAGACGGCCTACCTACCACCCCCGCCCAAGATTGCCAGCATGGGTTCTGATAAACCCCCCTCCTCCTCCTCCTCCTCCTCCTCCTGTGCCTTAACATCTCCCTCAGCCGCTAGCTGGAAGCGTTGCAGCACTGGTGCGGGGAGACGTCAGCAGGCGGTGCTAAAGCTCATCAGCTTGGGCGACAGGAAGCACAGCGCCCCAGAGGTGAGGGACGCCATATTGCAGCAGACGGAGATGTGGCTGTCGCCGCTGCAGCTAGGACCAGGCATGGTCGTGTGCGATAACGGCCGTAACCTGGTGGCGGCTCTGGAGCTTGCCGAACTCAATCACGTACCATGCCTGGCCCACGTTTTTAATCTGGTAGTCCAAAAATTTCTGAAGACTTACCCCAACCTGGCAGAGCTACTGGTGAAAGTGCGGCGCTTGTGCGCTCACTTTCGGAAGTCAACTGTAGCTGCTGCTAGCTTAAAAAAACTCCAGCAACGCCTCCATTTGCCTGAACATCGGCTGTTGTGCGACCTGCCGACTCGCTGGAATTCCACCTATTCCATGTTGGCCAGGGTGTGTGAGCAGCAGAGAGCATTGATGGAGTACCAGATTATGAATCCACGCGTGCCTCCAACTCAGCTCCCTCAGTTTGCCAACCACGAGTGGCCATGGATGGCAGACATATGCGATGTACTGCGTATCTTTGAGGAGTCCACCAAGAAGGTCAGCAGCGAGGACGCTATAGTGAGCGTAACCATCCCGCTCCTAGGCGTCCTTAAAGAATCGCTCATCGCAATAAGGGAGAACGCATTGCACGCAGAGGAGACGGGGGTAGGAGGAGACGCAACGGAGCTACACAGTCAGACCACACTTTTGTCTGCTTCACGGTGGCAGTTGCAGGAGGAGGAGGATGAGGAGGAGGACGACGTGGAGGTGGCTGTGGAAGAGGAGGAGGATGCTGGCGGCGAGGGTAGCAGTCAGGCTGTGTGCGTCCCATTGGTTCAGCGCGGATGGGGCGGAGAGGAGGCGGAAGAGGAAGAGGAGGAAATGGCAAGTGATCCTTCTGGTGGGGGCAGTGAGGTCATGCCTATTCAGAGTCTGGCACACATGGCTGACTTCATGCTGGGCTGCTTTTCCCGGGACACACGTGTTGTCCGGATAGTGGAGAACAAACTGTACTGGGTCTTCGCACTCCTGGACCCCCGGTATAAAGATAACGTCTCCTCTTTTATTCCGGTAGAGGAGAGGACGAATCGATTGCTGGAATACCAGAGGGAACTCGTGCAGAACATGATGGAGATTTTCCCACCCACCATCGCTGGCGGCAGAGAGGAGAGGGTCTCCCAGAGTCCCACAACATCAATCAGGCCCACAGCCACCAGGGGAACACTCTCCAAGGTGTGGGACACGTTCATGGCACCCCCTCGTGCAACTTCCATCACTGCGGGGCCCGCTATCAGCAGGAGGGACAAGTATCGGCGGATGTTGCGGGAGTACCTGGCAGACCGTACCCCTGTCCTCCCCGATCCCTCGGCGTCCTACACTTACTGGGTCTCCAAGTTGGACACGTGGCTGGAACTGTCCCTGTACGCCTTGGAGGTGCTTGCCTGCCCTGCCGCCAGCGTGCTATCAGAAAGGGTGTTCAGCGCAGCCGGGGGCATTATAACCGATAAGCGCAGCCGCCTGTCAACCGACAGTGCGGACAGGCTGACGCTAATCAAAATGAACAGCAAGTGGATTGACCCGGACTTTGCTTCTCCAACCGTGGAAAGCAGCCAAAAGTGAAGTGCCATCTGTATGAAGTGCCATTTCCTCCTCCACCTCCTCCTCCTCCTCCTTAACCGCCGTAGAATTGCTCCGTAAATAAGAAAAATGTATATGTTTATGGCTCACCTCTTGGGCTCCACAAAATGTTTAAGAGGTCTCACCTCTTGGGCCTCCACATAATTTTTAAGAGGTCTCACCTCTTGGGCCTCCACATAATTTTTAAGAGGTCTCACCTCTTGGGCCTGCACAAAATGTTTAAGAGGTCTCACCTCTTGGGCCTCCACATAATTTTTAAGAGGTCTCACCTCTTGGGCCTCCACATAATTTTTAAGAGGTCTCACCTCTTGGGCCTCCACAAAATGTTTAAGAGGTCTCACCTCTTGGGCCTCCACATAATTTTTAAGAGGTCTCACCTCTTGGGCCTCCACATAATTTTTAAGAGGTCTCACCTCTTGGGCCTCCACATAATTTTTAAGAGGTCTCACCTCTTGGGCCTCCACAAAATGTTTAAGAGGTCTCACCTCTTGGGCCTCCACATAATTTTTAAGAGGTCTCACCTCTTGGGCCTCCACATAATTTTTAAGAGGTCTCACCTCTTAGGCCTGCACAAAATGTTTAAGAGGTCTCACCTCTTGGGCCTCCACATAATTTTTAAGAGGTCTCACCTCTTGGGCCTGCACAAAATGTTTAAGAGGTCTCACCTCTTGGGCCTCCACATAATTTTTAAGAGGTCTCACCTCTTGGGCCTGCACATAATTTTTAAGAGGTCTCACCTCTTGGGCCTCCACAAAATGTTTAAGAGGTCTCACCTCTTGGGCCTCCACATAATTTTTAAGAGGTCTCACCTCTTGGGCCTCCACAAAATGTTTAAGAGGTCTCACCTCTTGGGCCTCCACAAAATCTTTTAGGTCTCACTTCTTGGGCCTCCACATAATTTTAAGAGGTCTCACCTCTTGGGCCTCCACATAATTTTTAAGAGGTCTCACCTCTTGGGCCTCCACAAAATCTTTAAGAGGTCTCACCTCTTGGGCCTGCACAAAATCTTTAAGAGGTCTCACCTCTTGGGCCTCCACAAAATCTTTAAGAGGTCTCACCTCTTGGGCCTCCACAAAATCTTTAAGAGGTCTCACCTCTTGGGCCTCCACAAATCTTTAAGAGGTCTCACCTCTTGGGCCTCCACATAATTTTAAAGAGGTCTCACCTCTTGGGCCTCCACAAAATCTTTAAGAGGTTTCACCTCTTGGGCCTCCACAAAATCTTTTAGGTCTCACTTCTTGGGCCTCCACATAATTTTTAAAGAGGTCTCACCTCTTGGGCCTCCACAAAATCTTTAAGAGGTCTCACCTCTTGGGCCCTCCACAAAATTTTTAAGAGGTCTCACCTCTTGGGCCTCCACAAAATCTTTAAGAGGTCTCACCTCTTGGGCCTCCATAAAATCTTTAAGAGGTCTCACCTCTTGGGCCTCCACATAATTTTAAAGAGGTCTCACCTCTTGGGCCTCCACATAATTTTAAAGAGGTCTCACCTCTTGGGCCTCCACAAAATCTTTAAGAGGTCTCACCTCTTGGGCCTCCACAAAATCTTTAAGAGGTCTCACCTCTTGGGCCTCCACAAAATCTTTAAGAGGTCTCACCTCTTGGGCCTCCACAAAATCTTTAAGAGGTCTCACCTCTTGGGCCTCCACAAAATCTTTAAGAGGTCTCACCTCTTGGGCCTCCATAAAATCTTTAAGAGGTCTCACCTCTTGGGCCTCCACAAAATCTTTAAGAGGTCTCACCTCTTGGGCCTCCATAAAATCTTTAAGAGGTCTCACCTCTTGGGCCTCCACAAAATCTTTAGAGGTCTCACCTCTTGGGCCTCCACAAAATCTTTAAGAGGTCTCACCTCTTGGGCCTCCACAAAATCTTTAAGAGGTCTCACCTCTTGGGCCTCCACAAAATCTTTAGAGGTCTCAACCTCTTGGGCCTCCACAATTAGCCATCTGGCCTCCAATTTAAAGAGGTCTCACCTCTTGGGCCTCCACAAAATCTTTAAGAGGTCTCAACTCTTGGGCCTCCACAAAATCTTTAAGAGGTCTCACCTCTTGGGCCTCCACATAATTTTAAAGAGGTCTCACCTCTTGGGCCTCCACAAAAATCTTTAAGAGGTCTCACCTCTTGGGCCTCCACAAAATCTTTAAGAGGTCTCACCTCTTGGGCCTGCACAAAATCTTTAAGAGGTCTCACCTCTTGGGCCTCCACAAAATCTTTAAGAGGTCTCACCTCTTGGGCCTAAATAAAATCTTTAAGAGGTCTCACCTCTTGGGCCTCCACAAAATCTTTTGAGGTCTCACCTCTTGGGCCTCCACATAATTTTAAAGAGGTCTCACCTCTTGGGCCTCCACAAAATCTTTAAGAGGTCTCACCTCTTGGGCCTCCACAAAATCTTTAAGAGGTCTCACCTCTTGGGCCTCCACAAAATCTTTAAGAGGTCTCACCTCTTGGGCCTCCACAAATCTTTAAGAGGTCTCACCTCTTGGGCCTCCATAAAATCTTTAAGAGGTCTCACCTCTTGGGCCTCCACATAATTTTAAAGAGGTCTCACCTCTTGGGCCTCCACATAATTTTAAAGAGGTCTCACCTCTTGGGCCTCCACAAAATCTTTAAGAGGTCTCACCTCTTGGGCCTCCACAAAATCTTTAAGAGGTCTCACCTCTTGGGCCTCCACAAAATCTTTAAGAGGTCTCACCTCTTGGGCCTCCACAAAATCTTTAAGAGGTCTCACCTCTTGGGCCTCCACAAAATTTTCCATGAGCCTCTGGCCAGCCCACGGCCTCTTCCTGCCTTTTGCGGTCCTACGCATCCCTCCACATCCCACTGCTTTACCTGCTAGACATGACACTGGGCCAGGTCGGGTCACTGATATCTCTAGCGCCAACAATTTGGGCATTTTAAGGCTTCTGCATGTGTTTGAGTTGTTTTTAGATTTTAAAGAAGACATGTCTGACCACATTTCACACACACACACAATGACAATTAGGGGTGGGGTCTATTTGCTTTCCCCCTTGCCTATGCCATCTGTGGTTGTCATAGGCAACGTGATTTTAAGGGGTGCAGAATTTCATCTTCTTTTTTGTCTAGTTTGGCTTGGGGTCCATGGCAATGTAGAGGAAAGAAGGTTTCCTTGTATGGTCTCACTTTACAGAGAGATTAGATTGTCTTTGGAGTGTATTGTTGAGAGGCTGTGATAGTGGCGTAATAGTGCGACTTGGGCGCGTTATATGCACCCAGACATGCTTCCCCTGCTGTCCCAGTTGCATTCCAGCAGTGTTGGCATCCTTTTCTGAGGTTTCAGGGTGGACTTGGTGATCTCCAAGTGGTCGAATTGAGATTTCCAAGTGGCGAGCATTTTTTTCCCATAGACTTTAATGGGATTCGATATTCGGTCGAATAGTCGAATTTCGCGGTCTATTCGAATCGAATTTCGAACTTTCGAATATTTCACTACTCGCTCATCTCTAATAATTATTTTAAAATCATATCAACCTGCTCAGCTCATTCTGCTCTATAACATGCTGCTTGTAGCTCAAATACCATGTTCAATATGCAAGGTTTTCTTTAAGGTCCACAGCCGTCTGTAGACACGATGCTATGTACTGATGGCTATCCTTTGTTACTTACTTAGTAGCCACCTGTAGGGAGCACTAGAGAGACATTGGGAGAGATTTATTAAGACTGGTGTTCCCTGTGCTGGCGTAAGATGCACCTAATTTATTAAGGGGCAGATGTATCTAAATAAAATAATCACATATCTAAACCTTCATGTGCCAGTAGACTTCAGCTATAAATTACTCCAGTTTCTGATGTAAGTTTTAGTATATCCGGTAGGTAGGGTGAAGACACACCTCTCATGTGATGCCTCACTACCTTTTCTTTCCATTTTAGAAAAGTAGTGAGAAGATTCAGAAGTTACAAATTATACAAAAAATATGGCACACACCATAGTTAACATTTTTTTTACACAACTATTGGAGCTTAGAAACATTCATGAAAGTGTCTCACTTGTGTCACATTTGTGACAATTGTTTCAAAGTGTCACAATTAAAAAGTTACATGAAATGCTTATTACAAAGATTTAAATTAACAGTTACAATAGAAACAAACAAAAAACCAAAGAAACAACTCTATATATTCGCAGTATTACGTGAATAAACAGTAGACTTGCAATAAGGTGTAGTGATCATATGTAGTGAGACATATGATCCACCATGTTAAGCCACCCTGCTGCCCATTGAGCAAGGGGTAGATTGGCAACTTGTATCTGTTGTGGACTGCTGAGCTTTATCAATAATAACTGTTCTAGCAGTACATAGCCAGTGTCTTAAAAGTTTCTCCTGAATTCTCACACAGCCTGAGAATTAGAATCCATGAAAATGGGAGAGGTTAAAAGCTGTATTCTCAATAGAAAATGTGTTGTGGGATTTAGTCTTCAGGAACTTATGTGTGGAGTGGTTCTTCCATGGCAAATTTTATTCAAATATATATAAGTAATTTTCAGCAACCACTATTGCATAGTGGGAGGCACCTGAGATCTACAGAGAGTGGGAATAATACATTTGGCAGCTGATAGGAACCATGTAAGGTGATTTTTTTTTTGACCATTGCAACCACTGTCCTTAGCTGTGAACCCTTGAGGCTAGTCAGGGGTTACAGCAATCATGTAAGTATTTAGGCATGACACTAGAGATGAGCGAATCATGCAAAATTTTATTCGTCGATCATTCGCCGAACTTTTCCTAAGATTCGTATATTATCATAAATTATATCATAGATTCATATATATCATAGATTGTATATATGACGAATAGATTCGTTGAATTTGCGCACAAAATATACTTAATTATATGCCTTTTAGCGAACATTTGCGCACTAATAACGAACGTTCAGGTAAAAAGGTATGCAACCTCTTTGAACATGTACGCATAAGCGTACACAGTGCGTACGAAAATGACTTTGCTGGAGAGGAATAGTGGAGCAGTAGGAATGCTCTGAGTCTGACCCCTGGCTTCATATGGATACTGTATCAGCAGATGACAGCAGATCATCCAGCTGAGACTGAGATGAGCGTGCCATCCATTCCACTACCTCATCCACTTTCTCCACCACTACAATTTTGCGCCTTGGTGGGTTAGCCTGGTGGAACAACGGCCAACCATTGCGAATACTACTAGTAGATGCTCCGGCTACAGGTCCTTTGGCACTTCTGCCCTGTGCCACCTTCTTTTTTTAGAGCTCAAGGTCTGGCTGGAACTTGACCCCTTTTGCTAATCCATTCCAGACAATTTTCAATTCACTGTGTGGCCCTGCAGCTGGTCTTTGTCCCTGTATCTCCCTGTCTCTCCCTTTCTCTCCCTGTCTCTCTCTCCCTGCCTGATTAATTACTAGCCCTGAACTGGCCCTGCACTTGCCCTGCAGTATCCCTGATATGTGTAATATGGATTCCCAGAGCAATTATACCCCAATTATCACAAAATAGGTCTCAGAACTTTACACACAGTGCTTCTGCTCGTCTCAGCAGTTGCAGCAGAAGTACTGCGTCACTGGCTTACCGAGCCTGAGCCAATCAGAGCAAGCCCTGCCCACTAGGTCAGGTGACCGCTTTCATATCGGGCTTTTGCACACGATAAACGAACTAACAGTAAAATTTCGCTAATGAATTGAATTTGTATGCAACAGTAACTTATATGTAGCAATAGCGTATAATTTATAGCACAAACTACGTAGTGAATGCTTACAAAGCCAAAGCAAATCACCTAATATTCGGATTCGCTTCGTAGCTAAAAATTTCCAAGATTCTATACGAATCAACGAATCGGCTAATAGATTCGCTCATCTCTACATGACACCAAAGTACCGGAATGAGGAGGGATTCTTCTGGTGTGTTATTGTTTTATGGAATTTCCCCCTAATTTACCCATTGTATTTTGATCTTGGAAAATCCCTTTCATTTGCAGTAGAAAATCCTTAAGCAGTTAAGCTTTTTAATATAACAATAATTCAGACAAAAGTCTACCTCATTGATAAAAATTATACTATAAATGTTTTTGTGTATTATATTATATTAACATTCATATACAAAATATACAATATTACCTTTACATTATTTTCACTGATATAACCACATTTATCGAAATATCTAAGTAATATTCTAGTTAAGATTCATAACTATCTCTTCCCATCTTACATAATAACTAGTGTTGAGCGAACATGTTCAGCCAAATATAGTATTCGGTCGAACATGGAGGCGCTCGGGTCCACGCGGTGTTCGACCGAAAAACACGCCATGCTCGAGTCCCCTCCCCGCACGCTAATTAGCCAATTAATGTGCGGGAAGGTACTGGCATTTACTGTAATGCCAGTAGCCTTGTTTGCTACTGGCATTACAATGATTGAATGTGCTATAAAGCACCCGGTGACATGTGACCAGATCATACCGAGTCAGGGAGAGCTGCTGCAAGGAGGGACAGATAGTGTAGAGAGAAAAGAACGCTAGGCAGGGATAGTATTTCTTCTGAAAAGTCCTAAAATTTTGGTGTAAAAAGAATGCAAGTGTGCCTGACGCTAATACCACGTGCACAGCGTGTGCATTACAATCGTTCTGCAGTCTATATACTTAACATCCGTTGCTATTTTTTCTGCCATTAATTAAGGCCACAGTTCCTCATTTGCGCCTGCTGTATGACATTTGCGCATTCTAAATATTTGACATTGATATTTTTCTGATCATACACTGAATGATTCTGATCACACTTAAAAATCTGCACTACTGTACTTGTGACAAAATTGCATATATACCATATAATATGCACAAGGTGAGCAGTAAGGGACGGGGAAGTGGGCGTGCTGTTGATGGTGAACGCAGAGGCCATGGCTCTGTGCATGGTGAAACTGTGTCTGCTGGCAGAGCCCAAGAAACAAAGTGATCCAAAAACTCCTAGCTTCATGTCATAGTTTGCAGGGTGGTGCAAGACACAACTCTTGTCGCCGCACCAATGCGAGCAGGTACTCTCTTTCACAAAGTCCATTCTCAGTAGCCAAGAGTCTGGGCAACAAAATCTTCACTCTGATCCTCTTTCCTCCCACCATGCAGAGTCTGGGCAAAGAAGTGATCCCACATTCAGATATTCCAAGGAGCATTTTTTCATCGCCATTTCTTGGTTTGGGCCTCTCGCCAAGGCCGCTTGAAGTGGGACATGAGGAGATATTGTGCCCTGATTCCCAAACTCATGAGCATCCACAGTCTGAAGAAGATGACGGTGGGGAACGACAAGTAGTGTCTCACGAGGTGCATGATGATGATGAGACACAGTTGCCAATAAGTCAAGGGCAATTAGTGTCTCAAAAGGTTGATGATGAGGATGAGACACAGTTAAGTCAGGTTCTTGTTAGGTCACCATTTCAGGAGGAGGACCAGAGTGAGGAAGTGGAAGAGGAGGTGGTGGACAATGAAATTGCTGACTTTACCTGGGAAGGTGGAAAGCTGAGCGAGGATAGCCGTACAGAGGGGGAGGTATCCGCAGCACCGTAAGTGGCTGGAAGAGGCAGTGGGGTGGCAAAAGGGAGAAGGCAGGCCATGCCAACCAGGCCCACAACTGTTCCCCGGAGCAGCCCTTTGCGGCAATCTCCCTTGCCAAGGGTTAGGTGTTCTGCAGTCTGGCGGTTTTTTGAGGAAATTGCAGACGATAAACATATTGTAATTTGCAAACTGTGCAGTATCAAGATGAGCAGGGGCGTAAACACCAGCAACCTGACCACCACCAGCATTATCCGCCACATGGCAGCAAAGCACCCTAATAGGTTGGCCAAATGCCTGGGTCCACGATCTGTGTCTGCAGATCACACCACTGTCTCCTCTTCCCCTCTGTTATGTGCTGTCCAAGACGCAGGCCCAGATGCCTCCCGCCCTGCACCTGGACCTTCTCAAGAACCATCAGCAAGCACGTCCACTTCAGTGTCCCAGCGCAGCATTCAAATGTCCTTACCCCAGGCATTTGAACGCAAGCGCAAATACCCTGCCACCCACCCACAGGCAATAGCACTAAACACGCAACTTTCCAAATTGCTGGCCCTGGAAATGTTGCCATTTAGGCTGGTGGACACTGAGGCTTTTCGCAGCCTGATAGCGGCGGCTGTCTCATGTTACGCAGTCCTTAGCCGCCACTATTTTTCCCGGTGTGCCGTCCCCGCCTTACACCAGCATGTGTCCCGTAATATAACCCGTGCCCTGACCAATGCAGTTACTGGGAAGGTCCATTTAACGACTGACACATGGACAAGTGCTTCTGGCCAGGGATGCTACATTTCCCTGACGGCACACTGGGTGAAGGTTGTACTGGCTGGGAGCGAGTCGTACCATGGGATGGCACAGGTGCTACCGAAAGAAAGGATTGATGGCCCTACTTCCATCAGGATTTCCGCCACCACCTACATTAGCGACTTCTCCTCCACCACTTCCATCTAGAAATTCTCATCTTGCAGCACCAGTCAGACTTTAGTCAGTAGCTGGAAGCAGTTTAGCACAGCGGTGGGGAAGCGGCAACAGGCTATGCTGAAACATATTTGCTTAGGTGACAAACAACACACTGCCTCAGTGCTGTGGCATGGTATAAGGGACCGGGCTGAGCTGTGGCTCTCACCACTCAACCTATAACCAGGCATGGTTGTGTCTGATAACGGCCGCTACTGAGGTGTGAGGGGAAAACCACACAGAGCGTAGGAGGGAAAGAGGATTAGGCCTGGAAACTAAGAAAGGTAGATGGACAGGAAACCATGACTCTAATCCTGATTGACTACCAATATGAACAGGCCTCAAAGGTAGACGAGTTCATACACAGAAACCTAAACCAAACTACTGACCCTATAGGACCCTGGAACTAATGACAGGAATGAGTCTACCTGTTCCTCCAACAGGAAGGACGAACAGCAGTCTCCCACAGGCCAAACATCTGCTTCAACTGGTTCAGCGGTTTCTCAAAACCTACACCAATTTGCCTGAGCTGCTGGTGAAGGTGCCCATTTCCGAAAGTCACCTACAGCTTCCGCCTATTGTGCGACCTGAGCAAGCGCTGGAACTCTACCTGCTCACAACAAAGGTGGGCAGCGCTGCATGTGGAAAAGGTTGTGATAAGCGGCCTAGTGTCACAACTAGGAGGGAAAAGTTTTGTAAAATAGTAAAGGAGTACCTAGCTGACAATGTCAATGTCCTCAGTGTTCCCTCTGTGCCTTATAATTATTGGAGGTCTAAGCTGGACACGTGGCATGAACTGGCGCTTTACGCCTTGGAGGTGCTGGCCTGCCCTGCCGCCAGCGTTTTGTTGGAGCAGTTATTTAGTGCCGCTGGGGGCATAATAACTGCTAAGCGCACCCGCCTGTCAACTGAAAATGCTGATGCTAATCAAAATGAACAAGGCCTGGATTGCCCCTGACTTCGCTACCTCACCAGAGGAAAGCGGCTGAACATAAAGGAACTCTGAATGTGGCTTTTAAGGTGTATTGAATACACTGTATTTCCATTTCCTCTTCTCATCCTATTCCTCCTCTTCCTCCATCATATCAAACTGCTTATTAGGCTACCCTCGCCTTTAAATATTTAAGAGGTTCACCAGCAGGCCCACACCCCTAAATTTTTTTACCTAAAAAAATTAACCTCACTCTGGTCCTCGTCCTGCCATGTTGACCTAACAAGAACCTGTCTTGCGCCGCCCTCCAAACTGAGACATGAAGCTAGGAGTTTTGGATAACTTTGTTTCTTGTGCTCTGCCAGCAGACACTGTTTCACCGTGCCCACCGTGCACCATCAGCAGCACGCCCACTTCCAAGTCCCTTACTGCTCACCTTGCGCATACTAAATGGTATATATACAAGTTTGTCAAAAGTACAGTTGCACAGATTTTTTTTAGCGTATGAGCAGAAAAATATCACCGAATGAGCAAACGTTATGCAGCAGTCACAGCACAGGTAATGTCACATACCTGTGCTGAATTCTCAGTATAACCTTTCTGTATCCTAAATACCTGACATCCAGTGTATTTTTTTCTGCTGTTATTCATATAATGTATAACATTTGCGCAATCAGTCATAGATAGTGTAGGGATAGGACTTGGATAGGCAGGGCTAGTTGTTCTGTTGAAAAGACCCAATAGTCCTTTTAAGGACTTTTGTTATATCTGGCTGCAATATTGTTATTCTTGATGGTCAAAATTTGCGCAAGTTTGCCTAATCTTAACACCAATGCATGTTTCTCCTATATACCTGACATTTATTGTGTTTCTTTCTGACACTAATCACTGTGGCATTACATGTGCAGGACAATATATGTTTCTCCTATATACCTGACATTTATTGCGTTTCTTTCGGCCGCTAATCATGGCAACATTAGTAATGTCGCCTTCAATAGCTGCAGAAAAATATACACCGGATTTCTTTTATTTGGGATACACAAATGTTAGACAACAGATGCAGAAAAGGTGGTGTTAAGGTCAGGCAACCTTGCATAATTTTTAACCCACCACAAAAATTATATATTGCAGCCAGATATAACAATGGACTTTTACATCTTTTGAACAGAACAACTAGCCCTGTCTAGCCAAATCATATCCCTATACTATATGTGCCTCCTTGCGCAAATGTTATACAGCAGACGCAAAAGAGGTACTGAGGCCTTAATTAACGGCAGAAAAAATAGCAACGGATGTAAGGTATATAGACTTTTGAAAGGTTCTTATACACACGATGTGCAAGCAGTGGAAGTGTCAGGCACATTTGCGTTCTTTTTGCCTCAAAAGAAAAAAAAATGCAGCCTGATTTAACAATGGACTTTTGTGTCTTTTGAACAGAACTACTAGCCCTACCTAGCCAAATCCTATCCCTACACTATAAGTCCCTCCTTGCGAAAGTTATACTGCAGACACAAATAAGGAACTGTATCCTAAATTAATGGTAGAAAAAATAGCAACGGATGTCAGGTAGAGATGAGCGAGTAGTGAAATATTCGAAAGTTCGAAATTCGATTCGAATAGACCGCGATATTCGGCTATTCGACCGAATATCGAATCCCATTAAAGTCTATGGGAAAAAAATGCTCGCCACTTGGAAATCTCAATTCGACCACTTGGAGGTCACCAAGTCCACCCTGAAACCTCAGAAAAGGATGCCAACACTGCTGGAATGCAACTGGGACAGCAGGGGAAGCATGTCTGGGTGCATATAACGCACCCAAGTCGCACTATTACGCCACTATCACAGCCTCTCAACAATACACTCCAAAGACAATGTAACCTCTCTGTAAAGTGAGACCATACAAGGAAACCTTCTTTCCTCTACATTGCCATGGACCCCAAGCCAAATTAGACAAAAAAGAAGATAAAATTCTGCACCCCTTAAAATCACGTTGCCTATGACAACCACAGGAAACACCAATATGTTCCTAATAAATAAACCCAAAGTAGGTTATAAAAGTATACTTTATTGAATTACCAAAAAGGACAGACAATAATAAATAAACATACAGAGGCGAGAAAACAGTAATGCGAGACTATTGGGGGAGGAAAAGAAGGGACGGGGTGTGTGACCCACCGACATCAAAACCGCAGCATTAAGAATCAAAAGAATAAAAAACTGTGCAAATATTAACAGGCTATGTAGTTTATATAAATCACAATGCTACTGCGTGTGCAAAATGCAAATGGACCAATACATAGCAGCCAATAATTTACACCAATTGCAGACTAGCAAAAGAAAAAAGACAACTAAACATAACCAAAATAAGAAAACAAGGTTACCAAAAATAGAAAAACAGCTGCTAGTGGAGGTCAGGGTCACAGGGTCACACGCCGCTTCCCAATCCCGACGCCGTTTCGCCACGTATGGCTTCTTCCGGGGCTTCTTCCCCGGTCTCGCATTACTGTTTTCTCGCCTCTGTATGTTTATTTATTATTGTCTGTCCTTTTTGGTAATTCAATAAAGTATACTTTTATAACCTACTTTGGGTTTATTTATTAGGAATATATTGGTGTTTCATGTATAATGTTGTTTATTCCTGTGGCCGGTGATTTCCGGCAATTCACAGATTGATTGGTGTTGCTATGACAACCACAGATGGCATAGGCAAGGGGGAAAGCAATCAAGCCATCACTATTTTTCCCTCTGTGCCATCCCTGCCTTGCCCATGCACATGTCCCAAAACATCATCCACGCCCGAGTAACACGGTTACTGCAAAAGGCCATTTGACCACCAACACTTTGGTTTGAGGCCGGGGATGCTACATCTCCCTGACGGCACACTGGGTGAATGTTGTGGAGGCGGGGACGGGCAAACCTGCTACCCCCACCCAAGTTTTGGGCCTTGGTTCTGTCTGGATTTCCGCAACCCTTACAGACAGCTCGGCAAACCCCTCCTTCTCCTTCTAGAATTGTTAAATCTGTCCACCACCCAGTCAAGTCCACAAAGTCCAGTCTCGTCGATAGCCTGCAGAAACTGCAGGGACCTCACTCTGACCCTCCTTCCTCCCACCCTGCCCAATGTTATCAACCAAGTGTTCCCACCCATGCAAGAATCGCAGGAGCTATCTGAGGATTTTGTTTGTTCTGATGCCCAAACACTGGAGCAAGCTCCATCTCTAGATGATGGTGGTGTGGAACGGGCACTAAAGTGTAAAATGATTAGGGACGATGATGAGACACAGTTGCCAGCAAGGAGGCTGTTGGAGCAAAGTGAGGCAGTGTAAGAGGAGGTGGGTTGAGTATGACGAAGTCAGTGACCCGACCTGGCCCAGTGTCAAGTCTAGCACGTAAAGAAGTGGGGATGTTGAGGGATGCGTAGGACCGCAAAAAGGCAAGGAAGAGGCGTGAGGCTGGCCAGAGGCTCATGGAGGAAGGCCAGGCTAGAGGCCCGCAAGGGCACGCACTATCTCCCTATAACAGGCCCCCACACAAAGCTCTCCCATCGAGGGCTCTTAGCGTCCTTGTTGTGAAAATATTTTAATGAGTGCGCAAAGTAAGCTTGAGGTGAGCCCTCGAAAAAATTATATGGAGGCCCAAGGGGGAAAAGGGTATGAAGCCCCCTCAAAAAAAATTACGTGGAGCCAAAAGAGTGAGACCTCTTAAAAATTGTAATGGAAGGCCCAAGAGGTGAGCCATAAATAAAAATTGTTTGTAGGCCAGAGAGTGAGACCTCCTTAAAATGTTTGTAGGCCCAAGAGGTGAGCCATGGAGAAAAATTGTTGTACCCAAGAGGATGTTTACTCTTAAAATTGTTTTGTGGTGTAAGTACCGGTTGATAAAAATTTTTGTAGCCCAAGAGGTGAGCCTTAAAAAATTATTGTAGCCAAAGAGGTGACTCTAAAAATTGTTGTAGGCCCAAGAGGTGAGCCATGAAAAATTTTTGTAGCCAAAGGTGAGACCTCTTAAAAATTATGTGGAGGCCAAAAACCTCTTAAAAATTTTGTGGCCCAAGAGGTGAGCCATGAAAATTGTTTGTAGGCCCAAGAGTGAGACCTCTTAAAAAATTATTGGAGGCCCAAGAGGTGAGACCTCTTAAAATTTTTGTAGGCCCAAGAGGTGAGCCATGAAAAATTGTTGTAGGCCCAAGAGGTGAGACCTTGATAAAATTATGTGGAGGCCCAAGAGGTGAGACCTCTTAAAAATTATGTGGAGGCCCAAGAGGTGAGACCTCTTAAAAATTTTGTGGAGGCCAAGATGAGCCATATAATATATAATTTTTTTTATTTACGGAGCAATTCTACGGCGGTTTAAGGAGGAGGAGGAGGAGGTGGAGGAGGAAATGGCACTTCATACAGATGGCACTTCACTTTTGGCTGCTTTCCACTGTTGGAGAAGCAAAGTCCGGGTCAATCCACTTGCTGTTCATTTTGATTAGCGTCAGCCTGTCGGCACTGTCGGTTGACAGGCGGCTGCGCTTATCGGTTATAATGCCCCCGGCTGAATTGAACACCCTTTCTGATAGCACGCTGGCGGCAGGGCAGGCAAGCACCTCCAAGGCGTACAGGGAAAGTTCCAGCCACGTGTCCAACTTGGAGACCCAGTAAGTGTAGGACGCCGAGGGATCGGGGGGACAGGGGTACGGTCTGCCAGGTACTCCCGCAACTCCGCCGATACTTGTCCCTCCTGCTGATAGCGGGCCCCGCAGTGATGGAAGTTGCACGAGGGGGTGCCATGAACGTGTCCCACACCTTGGAGAGTGTTCCCCTGGTGGCTGTGGGCCTGATCGATGTTGTGGGACTCTGGGAGACCCTCTCCTCTCTGCAGCCAGCGATGGTGGGTGGGAAAATCTCCATCATGTTCTGCACGAGTTCCCTCTGGTATTCCAGCAATCGATTTGTCCTCTCCTCTACCGGAATAAAAGAGGAGACGTTATCTTTATACCGGGGGTCCAGGAGTGCGAAGACCCAGTACAGTTTTGTTCTCCACTATCCGGACAACACATGTGGTCCCGGGAAAAGCAGCCCAGCATGAAGTCAGCCATGTGTGCCAGACTCTGAATAGGCATGACCTCACTGCCCCCACCAGAAGGATCACTTGCCATTTCCTCCTCTCCTCTTCCGCCTCCTCTCCGCCCCATCCGCGCTGAACCAATGGGACGCACACAGCCTGACTGCTACCCTCGCCGCCAGCATCCTCCTCCTCTTCCACAGCCACCTCCACGTCGTCCTCCTCCTCATCCTCCTCCTCCTGCAACTGCCACCGTGAAGGACAAAAAGTGTGGTCTG
>ONZH01008017.1:0-25378 GCA_900303285.1 Rhinella marina | reverse complement strand
CAGCGCCATATGCACGTACAGCGGGCGTCATGGCCAGCAGATCTCTGCTGTTTCAAACAGCATAGACCTGCGGCTACTTACCGCAACTGGCAATAATGCCGATCACGGTAAGTAAAGGCATTAGATGCTGTGATCAATTGAGATCACAGCATCTAATTGCGCTAAAACCCAGAAGCGCTCACTTCCGGGCGTCCTACAGATGCCCCGTGTGGCCAATCGGGGCATCGGCACTTGATCTGAATGCCGGCTTACAGCGCTCATGCTGCCAGATGGCAGGCCAGGATAAGAAATGAGCAAAAGTCACTTAAAATTGGACACTTAAAATCTTCATGCCTTCCCTATGTAATAGCAATTCTGGAACATCTATTCTTATGTCTGTATGTTGTGCCATTCCTCTATTATTTCTACTAGAAGTTATGAATAAATTTCTATTAGCCTTCAGTAAGGGCACAGAGGGGTTGGAAACCAGTTGGGGGTGTGTCCCTGCACAGACTCACTCTATCCAATCAGTGCTGCAATTTTCAGTCTATGCAGGTACACACCTCCAAGTGGTTACCACCCCTCTGTACCCTTAATGAAGGCTAATAGCAATTCATTCATAACTTCTAGCAGAAATAATAGAGGAATGGCACAACAGAGAGTCATAAGAATAGATGCTCCAGAATTGTTATTACATGGGGAATGCATGAAGCTATTAAAATGGACATGTCAGGAGCGGTGAAAGGTCCTCTTTAACACGTTTGGGTGCTTGAGATGCCGAACATCTACTAGTCCACATCTATTGTGTCAGTGCATTATTATTTGTTTTCTGTAATTTTCTTCATAAATGTAGCCATGCACATCCACATATTTATCATATCATGCAGGATGTTTTTATCTTTGTCTTTATTTTTTTTCTGTGATTTTTGCTTAGTTTGTAGTATACACTTGAGGGAGTGACACCTTCAAGTGTGAATGCACTCCAATTATCTGCGGAGTAGCATTCTTGTGCACTTTTGCCCTTCCTATGAAACAGACCGCCTTGATTAAGTGGTACATATAGCTGTGCTTGCTGCTCCTCTGGTTGCTGGATGCACATAGAGGTGACTAGGAGCAGCACACTATATGTGCAGGGTCTACTCTCCTGAACATAAATGACCAACGGCATAGGTAGGTTTCCATTCCCTTAAGATTAATGAATGCAGGTTTTTATTCAGAAATTCTAGAAGTGTGTATGTGTGAGATACACTTCTTGGGGCTCAGTAGCTTAATGTATTCTTTCAGTCTCCTGTGCTTGCCTTGAAATGGTTAAAAAATAACTTTTAATAGTCACAAAAATAAAAAAGCGCTTAGATACTATATATAAGGTGAATCTAATGCATAGCAGGGTCTGAAAATCTGTCTTGATCCCTATAGGTTATGCTGGGGGTCGATTGTGCACTACAAATAGAGGCGAGTCTCCTAACCGAATACAGCTTATTCACGCTTTCCCTCACCGTCCCTAGTCTAGGCAGTGGGACCCTAGCGCGGCTGTCTGTCGGAGCACTCGCCCTGAAAAGGGCGACCCCCAGCCGCAGGAACCTCGGACCAGTCTATCAAGACCCTGATTGTAAGCTAGAATGGCTTCTACACGTTTCGCCAGATACACTGACTCGTCAGGAAGCAGTCCTTCTAGTAAGTGAAGTAATGGCAGTGGCAACCGCTGGTTAGCAAATGCTCACCTTTTAAACTCAATGTCCATCTCCCTTCTGACTGCATCACTTCCTGGGAGTGCCGCTCTGGTCACGCAATAGTCACATGACTGCATCACATGCGACCCGAGCTCAGGCTAAACCCAGCCCTGAAGATGATGTCATAGTGAGTGGGCGGCGTAGTTGTCATGGGGACCTAATAGTGCGTCCCCGTCTTGTTTACCTCCATGTTGCAGATCTCTAACACAGATCTTAGGTCTCAATCTTATGGGTTGCAGATAGGAGAAACCTGTTAGCTTGAAGTTAGTAGCGCTCAGTAAAAATGTTTTGTATTCATATATTGTGGTTTCAGGTAAATTATTTAGAACCTGAAAAATGTGTTTTATGGCTGATTTTATACAGTGCTTTAACTTTATGCTGTTATACTTTTATTCCCTCTATTAAGAGTTAAGATGACAGCTGTTACTACCTCTGGTATCCATTTTAATGTAAAGACCCCGGATATTTTACCTAGAGTTACACAGAAGGAGATGGGGATATGCTTTGTTTGTAGATGAAACCCTACGGAGGTACTTATAAGAATGGTTTGTAGGATAACATTTCATTTAAACCCCCTGGGCTCAGTTAGATTCACCTTATATATAGTATCTAAGCACTTTATTTTATTTTTGTGACTATTAGAAGTTATGTTTTAACCATTTCAAGGCAAGCACAGGAGACTGAAATAATGAATGCAGGTTTTTATGTATCAAGAACATCCTCCTTTTCTTTTCCTCCAACCCAGAAAACATTTTGTCCAGAGCAGATCTCTGAACCTTTTCTTCCTTAATTTCCATCGTCCAACGGCTTTTAATAATTCATTAATATCCTCAGAGGAAAACATATTTTTTGAATTCGCTATCGCTACCAGAATCAGTCATCACTAGTTTTTTTCTTCCTCATCTGAAAATTCTTCAGAGGACGAGGATGAAAAGTAGGGTGACCCTTTCCTGGACCCATGTTTAGAAGTAAATGGGCCATAGGAGGCAGGTGAAAAATCCACCAAAGCAGACCTTATCTCCTGCCTAATTATGCCTTTCATTTCATCCCCTCTCTTACTATGCCATCTGTACATTTTCTACATAGTTTTTTTTAGGGTATTTATCTGGAAGCCTAGCCGCACACACCACATCTAAGAGTCTTAGATTTTTGTGCTACTTTAGCTTTAACTGTCATATCCTTGTCACTTTTAACATACAAGAGAAAGGGAGAAAAGGCACATTAAAGAAATCTCTGCAGTCCAGTACTCACAACCTCTGCAGCTTTGAAACACTCACTGACAGGCTGCTCCACACACTCCCCCGGTTCCATGTCTTCAGGGAGATAGGGTTTGAGCACTGCAGGAAAACCGCTGGTCAGAGGGAGGCATCCACCTTTACCAGTGCGCAAGATTTTATAGCCCATCTTGGGAAGCAAGATGCCGACGGCATTCATCCAGGACGGCTCGATTAGGACCCCGAATGACGTCACCCGCCGGAGCCGAGATTCTCGGCAGTGGGCAGCCAATAGAATCCGAAGGAACTCCGTTTGAGTGTCCAGATGCCGCGGCCCGCCCCCTCTACTGGCGCACAAGTAGGAGCTTACTTGCCCAAGGTAAGCCCCCGACAGCCACAAATGCGGCTGCAACTCCTAATCTTCGTCCCTTCTTCTTTATGAACCCCGAACAGAGTTACAGGGACTCCTCCGCGTGGCATGGACAGGAAGACACTGAGGATTGCAAGGAGGTGGGCCCTTTTGAAGCTTCCTATCCCTGCCTGGTAGGAGGAGGATAATCTCAAAGTAAGGTGCCATCATGGAGGGGAGGGGAAAACACAGAATACAAAGCCCAACCCACGCACTTTTTCTATAATCTTTTTCTATATGTGTCCCCTGTAAACCTATAACAGACGGCTGCTGTTGGACACGGAAGTTAAATATGGCAAATCTCTTATTACAGATGTGTAATCCCCGGACATTCCATGTTAACAAGTTTATATTTCCCCCATAGTAAATACTGTATAGTAGGATATAAATAGACATCCTGGCCTGTAATCCATAAAAAGGAAGAGCAATGACGCAGACCTAATAGAGATACCCAGGACTTGGTGACTGCACAGAGCACCCCTATCTCCTATCCTCTGGCTCCCCCCCAACATCGAAAAGGTTGTCCAGTCCCAAAATCAAAATTCTTTTTATGTGCTTCTAACACCCCTCACCATGCATACATATGGCCACAATACCTGTTTTTCATGTCTAAGGTTTCCTTCCCCCTGTCTGGGGACCAGACGATCCTGGCAGATTTGTTCCTGTTTACATAGCTGCTGTGCAGTGTGAGGAGTCACAGGCTGGCCACGCCCCCACACTGCTCAGTCTACAGTGACCATACCTACTACAACTCCTGCAGGCCATCTTACTACACCCACACACAAATCCTGCTAGTATCTCTACATCATATCACTGAGAGTCCACAGGCTCTTCCTTCACTATTTCCAGAGTGCAATAAACAGATATGGAAAGCACATGCATACCATTCGCATGCTTTCCACATTCGCATGTCAGTTCTGCAAAAGATAGAACATTTCCTATTTTGGTCCTCAAAATGCAAATGCTCCCAAACCCATAGACATCAATGGGGGTGCGAAGCAGATGCGCAACTTGCAGACTGCAAAACTTTGTGTGCATGAGGCCCAATCCTATCTCTGAAAAATGTGGGCGACACATGGACTGGCACTAGGCCGATCACGCTCATTTGCATGAGCATCATAACTCATACTGAGCCCCCATAATGGTGACATCTGCAGTGCTCCCATAACAGAGAAATCCACAGATCCTCCATAACCGTTAAATTCAGTGTCCCCCCACAAGTGACCTCCGCAGCGCCCCCACTGCCACCTCTGTGGCTGATCAATTTGCTGTGACTCATACACAGCGCTTACATTCCACTGTGCATGAGTCAGTACAGGCTTCAGACAGAAGCCTGTACATTCAGATAACAGCTAGTGGTCCAAGTGCATGTACAGTAATGCACAGACATCAGGACTAGGGAAGGTCCGCAGGAGGCAGGTGATGAGGTGCCCCTCCTGCTCCTCAGAGGAAGAGAAGAAGTGGCGAGCAGGGCTGTGGAGTCGGTAAGCCAAAGCCCCGACTCCAACTCCGACTCCTCAGTTTCCCTTAACTCCGACTCCGTCATACATGGCGCATGTTTAAGTGACAACTTTAAAAAAAACTTTGCACTTACTTACAATCAACTTACAATCAATAGTACAAATATGTCATGACAAAAAAAGTTTGTAATATATATGATTTACTAGATATCTTTACTCTGAACTTTAAGTATCAGGCTTCTCTGGGTATAGCTCACTAAGGGCCTGATGTATGAAAGCTGTCTAGGTCTAAGACTTTCTTTGTTGCCCAAAGCAACCAAATCAGAGCTCCCCTTTCATTTCTCCAGAGCACTATATGAAATGAAAGGGGAGCTCTGATTAGTTTCCATGGGCAACAAAGAAACTTCTACACCTAGACAGTTTTCATACATAAGGCCCTAGGTGTTTTACATGAGAGGAGAAGCAAACTAAAACAAAGCATACAGAGAGAACATGCACTGGACAATTGATTTATGCACAGTTTATTGAAAGTTTAGATATACTAAGAAGTACTTGCCTTAAAAGGTTTTTCTCAGCACATTGATTCACTGGCTGAGAGGCAGTTTGCACTCACTCTGTCTCCTCAGGCTGTGGGTGGGTCTCCAGCAATTATTAGCATATATTAACTTACTCTGACAGAGCAGGAGATTGTGATCTCTAACACAATTACAGGTAAAGCCATGCTTCTCAGTCCTCACAACACTTGGACCTTTTGCTTACTGCAGGTAATCACTCAGAGCTCAGTCCTATCATTCTTCACTGCTCTCAGCCAATCAGATAACAGTCTCTCTGGTCTGCAGGTTACCATAGAAACCTGTGTGCAGTGAGAGAACTGCTGAACTGTCTATAGTTCATGACTAAAGTAAATTCTACTGACCACTGTATTTAGAAAGTGTCTTCTGTCACGTACCGGGGACCAGCCCAGCCCACTGCGTCATGTGACAAGGCTTGCCCAAGCCCTTCAGGCCAATTCACCTCACACCCTCACACGCTGTTACGCCCTGTGCCGGGCCGTAACTCGAACATAAATCACCACCACCTGCAAACACACCCACACAATAACAGTGAACTTTTGCCGCCACCACCTGTCTGTTACAAGGTCGACAGGACAGCCCTGAGTGGTCCAATCGCCAGCAGACACACAAACGGTAATAAGCCTCACAGAAAAACAACATCCAGCCTCAGACTGCACATACACTCTTCATGGAGCTAATAGGTTCTTAAGGTTACAAGACAAACCATCAAATGTTTAGGTTGAATGTATGAAAATTGGACAGCAATTGGTTACAAAAAATGATTAACAAGAGACACACATAACTGGCAAACAATTGTAAAATAAAAAGGATAAAACATAGAAAGTTCTGATACTTAAAAGATTGTTGTAAAAGTACTTCCTCCCAGGAGATTTGGGCAGAGTAATGGTGCACAAACCAATCCGATTGGATCTCCCACTTTGTGACACTCAAATGTGGCAGGGATTACATTTTTGTGTCTTTCCTCAAGGGGCCAGCTTGAGGGCATTCTCCCTCACACCTCTGACTCAGCCCCTCTGGGCTGAGCTTTATTATACATGCCACCTGCCCCCTGGCCATCTAGGGAACACGTGTGAAAATATCCAAAAGATATTTTCCCAGTTGCCCTGGTGAAGATACAGGCCCCAGCCCTTCTTCATAATTCATGTCTCACCGTTCCGAGTCCTAGCATATCAAACTGACGCTCGGAAGGTGAGATCCTTCTTTTAAGAAGATGAAGGCGAGCTGATATGCCATGTTTGGTGTCCATGCAATGCCCCCATCATACCAGATGTGATGATCTGGATTCCGGAGATATCTGCCCCCTCCTGAACAAGTTATGAAAGACTAAAATTATTTTTCATTTTCAAGTTAGGATTTCCCTCCTGCTGACTCGAGGAGCCCGGGCGTCTGCTGTCCACTTACTGAAGCGTGATCCACAAATGGGCCAATCCTCGTTAGCACCTCGGTGCTAACTACCTCCCATGGAGCAGTTTGGCTATTTCCCGTGACCAATGCAGACATCTCGGCTCTCTTTAAATCAATTACCCCCAACATGGATGCTGGCCTTGTAATATGCAGATACAAATACATAAATACACACTGTATATATGGTTAAGGCCTCTTTCAGACTAGCGGCAGCCCGGATCTGGCAGGTGAAGGGTGCCACCGGATCCGGGCTGCTGCAGGGACATGTGTGGGGCCGGAACCGCACTCCGGCCCCACACATGTCACACAGTACATACACAGACATATAAACATACAAATACACATACATACTTACATGCTCCTGGCAGGTCTCCACAGCACAGTACAGGAGGACGGCGCGCACATAAGACGATTCCCCCAGCGCCCTCTGCTGGGTGCCGAGTTGAATCATCCTATGTGTGCGCCGTCCTGCTCCTCCAGTGCTGTGGAGACCTGCCGGGAGCATGTAAGTGTGTATGTGTATGCTGCATGCTGCGGTTTGCTTTCCAGTCTGAAGACGGAAAGGAATGCTTTTAGGAGCATTCCGTTGTCTTCAGTTCAGTTTTGTCCCCATTGACAATGAATGGGGACAAAGCTGAAGCGTTTTATTCCGGTATTGAGCCCCTATAACGGAACTCAATACCAGAATTATAAAACGCTAGTGTGAAAGTAGCCTAAGTCACACCGGAATATGTTACACTACGACATATGACCATAAAACACATAATATCACTGCAAACATTCAAATAACTAAGGATAAGGTGGACCTTATTCCCGACATCTTCTTTTAACTGTCCCTTTATGTTGAAAGCTAATCTTTGTAACTAGTGAGAAAACCTCTTCAATCCTGTTTTCTCTAGCAGATCTAGATCTTCTCTGGAATACTACCTGTGCCATGCGCTACACAGGGCCATCAGCGGGAGCTTAGGGAGCTAAATGCATGGCTTAAGTCTTGGTGTAGAGCAGAAGGTTTAGGTTTCCTAGACCACTGGGCTGACTTTTCACTGGGGTACAAACTGTTTTCCACACATTATTTGCACCTCAATGGATGGGGAGCTGCTGTGTTGGGGGAGAGAATTCTGGCTGGGGTGAAAATGCATTTAAACTAGGGACGAGGGGAGAGGATGAGGCTAAAAAAATGGAGGTAGACAGGTTAGAGAGGAGTCACAACATATTGGTGGGAGGAGCATTAGAAAAGTGGATAAGGAGATCTGCCAGTCGCAAACCAAATCTGAAGGAGAAAAAAACTATCATAAAAAAATAAAAAAATACATTTCCTAAAAGTGTAAAATTTGATGACAATTTAAAATGTATGTTCACAAATGCCAGAAGTCTAGCAAGCAAAATGGGAGAGCTTGAGGCCTTGGTACTGGAGAAACATTTTGATGTAGTTGGTGTTGCTGAGACATGGCTGGACTCTTCTCACGGTTGGGCTGTAAATCTTCAGGGTTTTACACTCTTTAGAAACGATAAGGATAAACGCAAAGGTGGTGGTGGTGTATGTCTGTACACTAGGAGTGATACTAAAGTAAGTGTGAAAGAAACAATTGTAGATGAAGGTTGTAAGGATGTTGAAACCTTGTGGGTAATAATTCAGAGGGAAAAAATAATGAAAGAATAATTCTTGGTGTGATCTATAGACCCCCCCAATATCACTGAAAAAGTAGTAGATCAACTGTATGTGCAAATGGAGCGGGCACGGAAGGCCGGCACAGTAGTGATAATGGGAGATTTTAACTATCCAAACATAGATTGGGAACATGGTTTTGCCACTGCTGCAAAGCAGAGAAAATTCATCAGCTTTTTGCAGGATAATTTTATGGGCCAGTTTGTAGAAGATCCTACTAGAGGCGATGCTCTTCTGGATCTAGTAATTTCTAACAATGCAGAACTTGTGAGAAATGCCACGGTCCATGAAAACCTTGGTAACAGTGACCACAATATAGTTATATTCCAACTTAACTGTAAAAAAACAAACTCAGGTCGGTAGGGCAAAAACACAATTTTAAAAAGGCAAATTTCCCAGGGTTGAGCGCTGCACCTCAGGACATAGACTGGGAGCAACTAGTTTCACATAATGACACTAACGCTAAATAGGAGTGCTTTAAATCTACTTTAGATAAGTATATTCTCAAAAACGTTCCTAGAGGTAACAAGTACAAGCAAATAAAATAAAACCCCACATGGCTTACAAAGAGTGTAAAAAGTGCAATAAATGACAAAAAGAGGACCTTTAAGAAATACAAATAGGAGGGGACAGCTATAGCCTTCAAAAAGTATAAACAACTAAATAAATTATGTAAGGGTGTAATAAAATCATCGAAAATACACAATGAAATACAGGTGGCCAAAGAAAGTAAGAACAACCCCAAAACATTATTCAAATACATAAATGCAAAAAAAACAAGGTCAGAACATGTAGGACCCCTAAATGATGGTGTAATGGGGTGTTGGTCACTGGGGATCGAGAGAAGGCAGAGCTCCTAAATGGTTTTTTTAGCTCTGTAAATACAAAAGAAGAGAGGGCATCTCATGAGGGTGGTACCACTGGTGGAAATACCTCAAATAACATACTTACCTGGCTGACTGTAAATATGGTGCTTAATATGCTAAAAAAAATTAAAGGTGAACAAGGCCCCAGGTCCAGATGGATTACACCCTAGAGTTCTAAAGGAGCTCAGTTCAGTTATTGCTTTGCCTCATTTACAGATTCTTTAATGCATTGTACCAAGAGACTGGCGCAAGGAGAATGTGGTGCCCATTTTCAAAAAGGGTGCTAGGTCTTTACCAGGAAAGTATAGACCAGTAAGCTTAACATCCATAGTTTGAAAAATGTTTGAGGGCCTTCTACGGGACTACATACAGGATTATAAGAATATAATACGTGATAGCCAACATGGTTTTACTAAGAACAGAAGATGTCAAACTAACCCAATTTGTTTTTATGAGGAGGTGAGTAGAAGCCTGGACAGTGGAAAGGCTGTCGTCATTGTGTTTTTGGACTTTGCAAAGGCATTTGATACTGTCCCTCATGGACAACTAATGGGTAAATTGAGGTCTATTGGTTTAGAAAATATAATTTGTAATTGGATTGAAAATTGGCTTTATGATCGTATCCAAAGAGTTGTGAACCATACAAAAAATATCAAGGAAAGCTATTCTGTGTTAAACCCCCTCAAAAAAACAAGGGGCCACTCCCTACGCCGGGAGAAAAAAAGATTTGGTCCTAAGAGGCGACAAGTATTCTTTACAGTAAGATCTGTGAATCTCTGGAATAGCCTGCCGCAGGAGCTGGTCACAGCAAATACAGTAGTTTCAAAAAAGGTTTAGATGACTTTTTAATTCAAAATAAAATTGAGGCTTATGACAATGTACCGTATTTTTCGCCCTATAAGACGCGCCGGCCCATAAGACGCACCTAGGTTTTAGAGTAGGAAAATAAGAAAAAAATATTTTTCATCAGACTGCCCATAAATTTCAGGACATCACATCAGACCCCCATATCAGCCCTCCATGTCAGACCCCAACAGACCTCAGATCAGCCCACTATGGCCCTATAATCAGCAGAATGTGCCCCCATCAGACCTCAGGTCAGCAGAATGTGCCCCCATGAGACCTCAGGTCAGCAGAATGTGTCCCCATCAGACCTCAGGTCAGCAGAATGTGCCCCCATCAGACCTCAGGTCAGCAGAATGTGCCCCCATCAGACCTCAGGTCAGCAGAATATGCCCCCATCAGACCTCAGGTCAGCAGAATGTGCCCCCATCAGACCTCAGGTCAGCAGAATGTGCCCCCATCAGACTCAGGTCAGCAGAATGGTGCCCCCATCAGACCTCAGTCAGCAGAATGTGCCCCCATCAGACCTCAGGTCAGCAGAATGTGCCCCCATCAGACCTCAGGTCAGCAGAATGTGCCCCATCAGACCTCAGATCAGCAGAATGTGCCCCATCAGACCTCACAGCAGCAGAATGTGCCCCCATCAACTCAGACCTCACAGCAGCAGAATGTGCCCCCATCAGACCTCACAGATCCAGCAGCATATGTGCCCCCATCAGACCTCAGATCAGCATATTGTGCCCCCATCAGACCTCAGATCAGCATATTGTGCCCCCATCAGACCTCTCTCTCTCTCATAATGGGTCCGCATCCGTTCCACAATTTTCAATGGGGCCACAGACAAGACTAGGCATTTCTATAGTGCCAGCCATGTGCGGACCGCAAAACAATTGCAGACGTATGAATGGACCCTTTTGGTCCGTGGTAGCAGAATCCATTACAGAATTATTAGACAGCCTGAACCTTGTACGCCGAACTTGAAACACTAGTCGCCGTGTTTCAGCTCATAGCTTGAAACAAGACTCTGTGAATGAGTTGAAAACATTGCGACCACAGGTGAATAAAGTGTTTGAGAGCGCATTTTTTCTTTATATATATATATATATATATATATATATATATATATATATATATATATATATATTTTTTTAACAAAAAAAGGCAGCACTCTGAAAAAAATATAAATGGGAAAAAAACTTTAATTACCCCAGTGGGATGCGACGTTTCGGCTCACATATAGAGCCTTTCTCAAACAGTGGCAAGGGAATACACACAAGATATTTATACATAAAGTGCAAGTGCAAAAACAATTAAACAATTACTAGTTCATCAAAGAGTATTAATAAAAAATGACCAATGTTTACATATTTCATAAAAATTAAACAGCGACATAATACAACCAGGTAAACTCCTCAATGTTAGTTAAAAAAATGAATTCATATAATCACAAATCCATAATTCATATTATTTAGCATTTATTAATAAATAGTGATCCAGGTGTCCATAATATATTCATAATGACAAAGACTGGCCTGATCCATGTGGCTATTCAAGACGCTATGGCGGCGCCGTCCTGGAACATGTCGGCATCCGCGTTCCCCAAGTGCTACTGCGCATGTCAGAAAACATCCAAGATACGTATTTAACGCCATCAGTGCTCTATGAGCCCAGCGCATGCGCAACATGTCGTGCAACAGTCCGATCTCCATACCAGGTACTGGCAAGTACCCTAAACTTCCAGCGCATGCGTGGTAAACAAGGATGTCCTTCGGCAGCCATATTAGTAAAGGTCAGTATGCAGATTTTTGCCATTCTGACCAACAGGGTTCTCCTGTCTTCTCCCAACAGGCCGGAGGAAAATGGACAAGATAGTGGGGGTTATAGGAGGTAAACCTCAATCGAGGAATAACCAACCCAACACCGTGCCCCTATAGCCGCAGCTCATCTCACTAAACAGCGAAACAGACAAATGGCATCGGGCAGCACCCACCATAACAGTCCCCTCCATCCCAAATGCTGGGTGATATATACACTGCTCAGGACTCCATGTTATAAAAATAAAAAAAAAGAAATATAATGAAAATGAAAAATAAAAACCACAGGGAAACTTCCTCAGTATCTATGGATGTAGTTCATATTGGTTAATCCTCCACAGGGAACATGGACAGACGTGCAGCCACCAAGCATCTCCCATAGCCACATGGAACCTGTCAAAGAGATTTTAAAAAGTAAATACAAAATATCAATAAAAATATTTTATATATATAAACCACTTAATACACAGGATAATGTACATAGGCATAATATACAGGGAATGAAGGGCAACCGGTCTATATTATTGCACCCAATTTATAATCCACATTAAGACCTGAGGGACACAGTGCGGACAATCTATGTATCAATTGTAATTCTTTACTCAATAGCAATTTTGTACGATCACCCCCTCGTCGCAATGGGGGAACGTGATCGATGATCATGAACCTTAATTGATGTTCCAAATGTTTTTGCTCAGTGAAATGTCTAGAAACAGGTAAATCTAACCTCTTCTTTCTTATAGTATAGCGATGGTAATTCAGTCTGGTTTTCAAATCCAATGTGGTTTCACCCACATATAACAATTTGCATGGACAAATTAATAAATATATGACAAAATCAGAATTGCATGTCAAATCCTGTCGGATAATGTAGGTTCTACGCACCTTTCTAAGTTCAGACTGGAGTCTGAGGAAACCAAGCGCTCCAAGTGGAATCGCGATGCTGAGGATTACAAATGTGGTTCCGTATACAACTTTGATCAGGATAATATTAAATCTACTAATAGACGCGATGTGAAGAAAAGGAATAGACGACCACAAAGCACCATGGAACAATCTTCCATACCGCAATCTTTTTTAGGGATGGACATGATGCCACAGGTTACCAACGATGACGGTACAGACTGGTTGGAAGCCGCCACCATAGGACCTCGCTCCAAATCCCGCACACCCACAGTCAAAACTCATCCACTCAAGAAGTAGTGAATGTAGTTAATATTTCATTCAAGCCTTTAACTCCAGCACAGGTGAGCGTACTAGCTAAGGGACTTACCTTTTGTCCTAGTACTCGGGCTGACTGGTTTCAAGTGGAAAGGGATTTATTTGCTTTTTTTCGTTCAATTAAGCTGAAGTTATTATTTAAAGACCATGTTGATACTGCTGTGGTGCGCACTAGTCAATTGTCTTTGAGGGAATTGCAATTAACGAATAAGAGTAATTTTTATCCTGTGATCAATTCATCAGCTATAGATACGTTTGTTACAGCTGTAAACAGAGACATCATGAAACTACAACAGAACACAGACATGTCATCATTAAAATACCCCAATTTGACTGCTGCTGAAAGTGAGGCTCTGACACAATTGTGTAGTGATCAGAGCTTGACTTTTAAACCTGCAGACAAGGGTGGTGCCACAGTTGTAATGGATACAACCTCATATATAGCAGAAATTACTAGACAACTATCGGACACTGAGGTTTACACCCCAGTGTCCACAGATCCTAAATTTGAGCTGGCACGCATGATTAGGTCATTGCTAACAACTGCTATCTCAGGTGGTATTATTGATGGAGATATAGAGAAGTTTCTGGTTGTTGATTCTCCGATCACTCCAGTTATATATATCTTGCCGAAGATTCATAAGACGTTAATTGACCCGCCGGGTCACCCGATTGTATCGGGTACTGATTCCATATTCTCTAATATAGCCATTTTTTTGGCTCGCATTCTACGGAGATATGCAGTGGAAGCAAGATCCTATATACAAGACACTACTGATTTCTTACTGAAGTTGCAACATATTGATTTGTCTGAGTGTTCTAATATCTTTTTGGTTTCATTTGATGTTGTATCTCTATATACATCTATTGACCATGATCGGGGCATAGCGGTAGTGGCCCGATACTTGCAGGATTCTGCGTATACTCCACAATGCCAATCATTCCTCATTGATCTATTACGGATTATTAAGCAGAATTATTTTCTTTTCCAGGATTGTTTCTATGTACAGCGCAAAGGCGTGGCAAGGGGGTCTCATGTAGCCACAACTTATGCGAACATGTACATGCGTTATTTGGAGGAGGATGTCGTCTCTGTCTCCCACCACTTCACACATGTGGTGAGGTGGTGGAGGTACATTGACGACATCTTCGTCCTCTGGCAAGGGTCCCTTGATGAGTTGTCTCAATTTCACTCTTTTCTAAATGAGATTGATCCGGGTGTCAAATTTACAGTGGTGCACTCGGACACCAATATTCAGTTTCTGGACACGACGGTTTCCTTGGTGGACAACAGGTTGTGCACAGGACTATTTACCAAACCTAGGAATTCGCTCCTACACTATAGTAGTAGACACCCGTACAACATGATTAAACATCTACCTTATAGTCAAATGTTGAGGGTCAGGCGTATTGTGTCTGATGACACAGCCTTGCCCTACACGTTGCAAACTATTGAGAACAGATTTTTACAAAGGGAGTATCCTACATCCTTAGTCCACTTACAACAATGTGTGTTACATCTAGATAGACAACGAACACTAATGCCATCTAATAAAGTTAAGGTGCAAAAGCGCATGTTCTTTGTTTCCACATATACGGAACAATCTAAGGTTATTAATGATGTCATACGTAGACATTGGTCACTACTCCGGAGGGGACATGATGATGTTGAAGAATTTAATTCTCCCCCTATATTCTCTTTCCGTAGGGCCAGTTGGTCCACTCTGATGTTGGTTCCTCCAAAGGCCCTAGGCAAATGGTCTTACAACCACGGAGGATGGGGTGCTACCCCTGCTTATCGTGTGTGAACTGCCGGTTGATGGTGAAGGGGGGTCAGTTCGCACACCCGAGCACGGGTAGAACCTACATTATCCGACACTATTTGACATGCAATTCTGATTGTCATATATTTATTAATTTGTCCATGCAAATTGTTATATGTGGGTGAAACCACATTGGATTTGAAAACCAGACTGAATTACCATCGCTATACTATAAGAAAGAAGAGGTTAGATTTACCTGTTTCTAGACATTTCACTGAGCAAAAACATTTGGAACATCAGTTAAGGTTCATGATCATCGATCACGTTCCCCCATTGCGACGAGGGGGTGATCGCACAAAATTGCTATTGAGTAAAGAATTACAATGGATACATAGATTGTCCACACTGTGTCCCTCAGGTCTTAATGTGGATTATAAATTAGGTGCAATAATATAGACCGGTTGCCCTTCATTCCCTGTATATTATGCCTATGTACATTATCCTGTGTATTAAGTGGTTTATATATATATATATATATATAAAATATTTTTATTGATATTTTGTATTTACTTTTTAAAATCTCTTTGACAGGTTCCATGTGGCTATGGGAGATGCTTGGTGGCTGCACGTCTGTCCATGTTCCCTGTGGAGGATTAACCAATATGAACTACATCCATAGATACTGAGGAAGTTTCCCTGTGGTTTTTAATTTTCATTATATTTCTTTTTTTTTATTTTTATAACATGGAGTCCTGAGCAGTGTATATATCACCCAGCATTTGGGATGGAGGGGACTGTTATGGTGGGTGCTGCCCGATGCCATTTGTCTGTTTCGCTGTTTAGTGAGATGAGCTGCGGCTATAGGGGCACGGTGTTGGGTTGGTTATTCCTCGATTGAGGTTTACCTCCTATAACCCCCACTATCTTGTCCATTTTCCTCCGGCCTGTTGGGAGAAGACAGGACATGGCAAAAATCTGCATACTGACCTTTACTAATATGGCTGCCGAAGGACATCCTTGTTTACCACGCATGCGCTGGAAGTTTAGGGTACTTGCCAGTACCTGGTATGGAGATCGGACTGTTGCACGACATGTTGCGCATGCGCTGGGCTCATAGAGCACTGATAGCGTTAAATACGTATCTTGGATGTTTTCTGACATGCGCAGTAGCACTTGGGGAACGCGGATGCCGACATGTTCCAGGACGCCGCCGTCATAGCGTCTTGAATAGCCACATGGATCAGGCCAGTCTTTGTCATTATGATTATGAATATATTATGGACACCTGGATCACTATTTATTAATGAATGCAAAATAATATGAATTATGGATTTGTGATTATATGAATTCATTTTTTTAACTAAGGAGTTTGGAGTTTGTTACCTGGTTGTATTATGTTGCTGTTTAATTTTTATGAAATATGTACACATTGGTCATTTTGTATTAATACTCTTTGATGAACTAGTAATTGTTTAATTGTTTTTGCACTTGCACTTTATGTATAAATATCTTGTGTGTATTCACTTGCCACTGCTTGAGAAAGGCTCTAGATGTGAGACAAAACGTCGCATCCCACTGGGGTAATTAAAGTTTTTTTCCCATTTATATTTTTTTGAGAGTGCTGCCTTTTTTGTTTTTATATTATAGTCTTTGTCGGATTTGTGCTGCCGCGGTTTCTTGTATATATATATATATATATATATATATATATATATATATATATATTATAGTCATTTATCAAAATGGTGTAAAATAGAACTGGCTTAGTTGCCCATAGCAATCAATCAGATTTCAACTTTTATTTTTCACAGCTTCATTGGAAAATGAAAGGAGGAATCTTATTCTACTTCTACTTTACACCAGTTTTGATAAATCTCTCCCCCCCCCCCTTACCATGTATTTCTATGTGTATATAGTTTTATGTGTCGTCAATATACTAATCCGTGTGGGAGAAGTGACCGCTCACTGTGCGGACTGCACACAATACTGTACTCAGAAGAGAGCGTAGCACACAATACTGTGTTCAGAAGAGAGCGCAAAAGCTTATAACACTGCGATTCTGACTAACGTTATCAGCAGAAATATCTATTGTGTCTACAAATAATGGACTTTCTACAGAAGGAAAGAGAACTAGATCTGCTGATTATAGCCTGTACATACTGGAAGACTCACCATGTTGTGGATTGTAATGAAATCTTACTACCAAGTTACTTGCAAGCTTGCTTATACTGTGTGTTAGAAGCTGCTAGCTGTGCTGTGTGACAGGACGTAGGGGCGGGGCTCTGTGCTGGTGCATGTGAAATCAACAGGAACGCCCACAGAGCTTCTAAGGAGAAGACAGCAGGCAGCAAAACTCATATCAGAGCATTTCTGAATGCATGTGAAGGAAAGCTGATAACAGTAAACTAACAAGTGCAATTTTATTATGTGCTGCATCTTACGATGTGGGGTAATTTATTTTTAGTGCAAAAGGTGTCCATAGCCTTTAATACCTGTCGTGTGATCCCATATATGTCCATGTTATTCTGTAAGTGTATGTGCCACTCTGTCTGGGCTGCATTTGGGAATTCGCATTACCCTTGCAGGAAATCAGTTTATCACCCGAATGTTAAGGAACTGGCCCTTTGCAAGTGTGAAATGAAAGGTAGCTCCTGGAAATGCAGACCCCCAGACAACGTGGAGCCTCACCCTGCATGGGGCCAACCGCATTCCAAATCCAGTATCACAAAGCAAAACTATATCATAAGCAATAACTCATGTCTGGTAACCCTCTCGTATTAATAGTGATCATTGGATTTCGTGTGATGTGGGCATCGTAGGGGGTCTAAATATCCCATCCCTGAGAGCCAGCATTCCCACATAACCAGGATCTCAACTTCTGTGACAACCACACCGATCATGTGTGGTATCAAAATGATCAGCCAGATGTAATATACATTAAAACATGTTGGGTCCCGAATATCCATTAGTGTGGATAGGAAGCCATTTTTTTTATTAATATTTCATGTCTGCCAGCTGAGTAAGCGAGTTGGAGCATGCACATGTAATGAGGACCATCCCAAAATGCTGGGACAGAATAGGAGGGAGGCTCCTATCAGCTCCACCCTCTGCTGGGGGATAAAAATTGACAACTGGGAACATGTCAGGGAACTCAGCTTGGGGATCCAATCAAAATTGGGTTGCGTTCTACTTTCTTCCGATCCCCGGAGCCAGAAGGACTGCTGATCATACAATCTGTTGAGTAAGACCTTTCTGCTTTTAATCCTTTTATTTTTATACTGTTTTTTGCACATGTATGTAAGTCTTATTTCTTGTAACTTTTTGTAACTACGTACTGTACCTTTTTAGCACATTAAAGCACATCTTTAATGGTTTTGCCTTGTACCCTGAATGAGCCCAGTAACCTCCGTTTTTCAGGTGTATGAATGCGGTTTGCGTTACCGTGTATTTGCTATAAGTGTGGCCTGTGCTACTGTGAGCCTGCTTGCGAGTGGGGCGCTGTGGGGTTTTCTATGAGCCCTTAATTAATCGATGTATTGATTTAAATGTCATAGATGGTGGCAGCATGTTGGGGTGCATGAAAGGCTGTGTCGGGGTGCGAGAGATTGAGTGCCTGAAATAGATCGACCCTTGGCAGTCGCACATGGGTCACATGACAGGGCGGTTCCCGTATGTGACAATAGGGATCTGTGAAAACAGAGACTCAAAACAGATCCACTGTAGTGTAGGCAGCAAGGGAGGCCTTGCTACATTTTCCTTGACTCCATCACCAGGCACACTAGAACTGCCATTAACCTGCAGACTCTTGACAGATCTGAGCCTCGTGAGTGTCCAGCCATCTCAGTGTGTCTTTTAGCGAATCAAAGAACTAGGGCTGCAGTAAACGATTATTTTAGTAATCAAGTAATCTACTGATTAATCCAACAATTAATCGAGTACTCTAATAAGAAATAGCTAATTAAAAGAACGTTTACCTTTCTAAGTCTAAGTCAGCAGACCCCCCCCCGGTGCCATCAGTCCTATATGTCATTAGTTACCCCCAATGCCATCAGCTCCCCTGTGCCATCAGGCCCCTGTGCCTCCAGCTTGCCCCCCTGTGCCATCAGGCCCCTGTGCCTCCAGCTTGCCCCCCAGTGCCACCAGGTGCCTCCAGCTTGCCCCCCAGTGCCACCAGGGGCCTCCTGCTTGCCTCCCAGTGCCACCAGCTTGCTCCCAAGTGCCTTCATGTGCCCCCCCATTGCCATAAGATGCCACCAGCTTGCTCCCAAGTGCCATCAGCTTGCCCTCCAGTGCCATCAAGTGCCCCCCAGTTCCACCATCTTGCCTCCCAGGGCCACCAGGTGCCTCCAGTTTGCCCCCCAGGGCCTCCAGCTTGCTCCCCCAGTATGACCCAGTGCGCCTCCCAGTGCCTCCAGCTTGCGCCCCCAGTGCCAACAGGTGCTTCCAATTTGCCTCCAGGGCCTCCAGCTTGCCCCCAGTATCTCCAGCTTGCCCCCCAGTGCCACCAGGTGCCTCCTGCTTGCCCCCCCCCTCAGTGCAACCGCTTGCCCCCCCCCCTCAGTGCAACCAGCTTGCCCCCCCCCTCCAAGTGCCTCCAGGTTCAGTCCTCCCCCACATCAGTTCTCCCCTGCAGTAGTTAAGATGTAATACTTACATGTCCGGTAGAAGCGCCTCCCGTACACGCCCCGGCTCTTCCATGGTCCGCGCTGCACATTGTTCCCGACGTACACACTGCGTCATGACAATGGGGGCATCCAAGCAATATGCCCCCATTGTTCAAGATGGGAAAACCCCTTTAAAGGGGTATTCCCATCTCACAAATGTAGTTTATATAGTCAGATATAGCCATACCAATATTATTACTAATAGAATGCATTTATATAAAATGTACCGTTTAAAAGATTTCCCTATTTGTATATCCATTGTCCCACACACATCAGTCAGGCCGTTGCCCCTAGTTACGGCCACCGCAGCCATGTAGTAGTGGTGGCCGGCTTGCTCCTTTTCAAACCCGCTCTGAGGTAGCTGCTGTATTGTGAACGCACATTACATGAGCACACGGAGACACATCCTAGGGTACAGTGCCTTGCGAAAGTATTCTGCCCCCTGGAACTTTTCAACCTTTTGCCACATTTCAGGCTTCAAACAAAAAGATATAACATTTTAAATTTTTGGTAAAGAATGAACAAGTGGGTCACAATTGTGAAGTGGAACGAAATTTATTGGATCATTTAAACTTTTTTTGTAATAATAAAACTGAAAAGTGGGGCGTGCAAAATTATTCGGCCCCCTTGTATTAATACTTTGTTGCGCCACATTTTGCTGCGATTACAGCTGCAAGTCGCTTGGGGTATGTCTCTATCAGTTTTGCACATCTAGAGACTGAAATTCTTGCCCATTCTTCCTTGCAAAACAGCTCGAGCTCTTTGAGGTTGGATGGAGAGCGTTTGTGAACAGCAGTTCTCAGCTCTTTCCACATATTCTCAATTGGATTCAGGTCTGGACTTTGACTTGGCCATTCTAAGACCTGGATACCTTTATTTTTGAACCATTCCATTGTAGATTTTGCTTTATGTTTGGGATCATCGTCTTGTTGGAAAATAAATCTCCGTCCTAGTCTCAGGTCTTTTGCAGATTCCAACAGGTTTTCATCCAGAATGGTCCTGTATTTGGCTCCATCCATCTTCCCATCAATTTTAACCATCTTCCCTGTCCCTGCTGATGAAAAGCAGGCCCAAACCATGATGCTGCCACCACCATGTTTTACAGTGGGGATGGTGTGTTCAGGATGATGAGCTGTGTTGCTTTTACGCCAAACATATCGTTTTGCATTGTTACCAAAAAGTTGGATTTTGATTTCATCTGATCAGAGCACCTTCTTCCACATGTTTAGTGTGTCTCCCAGGTAGCTTGTGGCAAACTGTAAACGAGACTTTTTATGGATATCTTTGAGAAATGGCTTTCTTCTTGCCATTCTTCCATAAAGGCCAGATTTGTGAAGTGTTCGACTGATTGTTGTCCTATGGACAGACTCTCCCACCTCAGCTGTAGATCTCTGCAGTTCATCCAGAGTGATCATGGGCCTCTTGGCTTCATCTCTGATCAGTCTTCTCCTTGTTTGAGATGAAAGTTTAGAGGGACGGCCGGGTCTTGCTAGATTTGCAGTGGTCTGATACTCCTTCCATTTCAATAAGATCGCTTGCACAGTGCTCCTTGGGATGTTTAAAGCTTGGGAAATCTTTTGGTATCCAAATCCGGCTTTAAACGTCTCCACAACAGTATCACGGACCAGCCTGGTGTGTTCCTTGGTCTTCAATGATGCTCTCTGTGCTTTAAGCAGAACCCTGAGACTATCACAGAGCAGGTGCATTTATACGGAGACTTGATTACACACAGGTGGATTCTATTTATCTTCAGTCATTTAGGACAACATTGGATCATTCAGAGATCCTCAATTCACTTCTGGAGTGAGTTTTCTGAACTGAAAGTAAATGGGCCGAATAATTTTGCACGCCCCACTTTTAAGTTTTATTATTACAAAAAAAGTTTAAATGATCCAATAAATTTCGTTCCGCTTCACAATTGTGACCCACTTGTTGTTGATTCTTCACCAAAAATTTAAAATGTTATATCTTTTTGCTTGAAGCCTGAAATGTGGCAAAAGGTTGAAAAGTTCCAGGGGGCCCAATACTTTCACAAGGCACTGTACTTTCACATCTGTGTTTTGGACGCTACCAGTCCAAAACATAATGCTCAGGATCTGTGCAAAACGCAGACTTTATAAACGGATCCTGCTCCACAGAGATGAATTGATCTTGGAACAGGATCCATTCCTCTGTTTTGGAAGCACAGACAAAAATGCTACAACCCTAAGATGTGTCTCCGCATGCTCATGCAATGTGTGTTCACAATACAGCACTTACCTCTGAGCGGGTTTGAACAACAGCAAGCCGGCCACCACTACTACAAGGTCGCGGTGGTCGTAACTAGGGACAACGGCCTGACTGATGTGTGTGGGACAATGCTTATACAAATAGGGAAATCTTCTAAACGGCACATTTTATATAAATACATTATATTAATAATATTGGTATGGCTATATCTAATTATACAAACTACATTTATGAGATGGGAATACCCCTTTAACTGCCCTACTCACATCAGCAAGCATGGTCTCCGATGTCGCAGTCACAGGTTCATTAGACTGCGGTGCCTTAAAACAACCAAGGCCTCGGCAGCAGTCAGAGCGAATATGCGTTACACCCTCTCCTCAAAATCAACCTCTGTCTTAAAGGGGTATTCCCATCTCATTAATCATAGTTTAAAAGGTAGTAATGGTGGCCTTGATAATTTTTGTAATAGTAAGTGATTACCCATATTTTACTAATTTTTATATAATCCAATTTTCATACCCTATTGTTGTCACTTTGTTTCCATTGGATACGGCCCGCTTTTCTCGATTTCGTAGCGGGCCGTGCTTGCGCATACAGCAGTCCCTTTTCACCCAGGCAGCCGCTTCGTTCCTCTGGTGCGCGCACGTAGCCGCGCATGCGCATTGGATCTTCTTTCACTCGGATGTCTGATACAGAGCAGCGCTTGCTCTGTATCAGATGCGGGCAGCCGCGCATGCGCGGTAGCTCTTTTGTGCCTGTGTTCGCATATAGAGCCGCGCATGCTCTGTATGCGATCACAGACATCGCTGGAGACAGAGAAGATAGGATCGCGAGCTGGAGACACGGACCTGAATCTACAGAGGTAAGTATAAAAAAAAAACAAAAAACACACTATATACACCAACAATTTTTGGCCCCAAAATATTTCTTCTCATCCTGATATATATATAAATATTTATTTGGGGACACTAGGGGACACTGGGTGTGGTGGGGGCCATAACAATGTGGAGGGAGGTTGAGGGGGGACATAAATATATTTTCTCTCGGGGGAAATAATTGAGAGCTTATATACACTGGGGAGCTCATTTTTATTTTGAGGAGCACTTTTTTTTTTTTTAATTTTTTTTATAAATTGATATATGGGACACTAGGGGGAAGATAAAAGCCCTGTAAAGGGACACTGGGTGTGTATGGGGGCCATTATACTGTGGAGGGAAGGTTGAGGGGGGCTCATACATTGATTGGTTCTTGGGGGGGGGGGGATAGGGACCTGATAGACAGTGGGGAGCGCATTTTTATTTTTAGGTGCACTGATTTTTTTAAATTTTTTTATTGATATTTGGGACAGTAGGGGAAAGTAATTGTAGTGTAAAGGGAGACTGGGTGTGGATGGGGGCCATTATACTGTGGAGGGAGGGTTGAAGGGGGGCTCATACTTTTATTTTTTCTTGGGGGGGGGAATAGGGACCTGATAGACAGTGGGGAGCGCATTTTTAATTTTGCGGTGCACTGATTTTTTTTTTATATTGATATTTGGGACAGTAGGGGAAAGTAAGTGTAGTGTAAAGGGACACTGGCAGGGCCATAGCTGTAGGGGGTGCAGAGGTAGCAGTCGCTACTGGGCCCAGGAGCCTGAGGGGGCCCAAAGACCCTTGTGCCGAATAAGAAGACACATAGAGCAATAAGGGAAGGGAGACCCAAGCTGAACTCTTGCACCAGGGCCCATGATCCTTTAGCTACGCCCCTGGACACTGGGTGTGGATGGTGCCCATTATAGTGTGGAGGGTGTCTTTGGTGTTGGTGGTCAGTATACAGAGAGTATACAGGGGTCAGAGATACACTGTGTAGCTCATTTTGTATTTTGAGTGCACTGATTGATTGAATAATTTATTTTTATAAGGGATAAAGGGGACATCGCTGTGTTTATTATCTCTGTACGGTGACATCGCTATGTTTATTATCCCTGTACAGTGACATCACTGTGTTTCAGGGGCGGACATACCGCGGTGCAGCCGGTTCGGCTGCACCGGGGCCCGGGACCGGAGGGGGGCCCTTTCTTCCCCGCGGCAGGTAGAGATGTGAGCGCTTCCATTTTGGAAGCGCTCATCTCTATATTCATCTGTATCGCCGTCCTTAGGACGGCGATACAGATGGATAATGCGGGGCAAGGGAGGGAGAGGCGTGTCCCTTCCCCGTTCCTCTGATAGGCTGCAGGCACTAGGCCTGTAGCCTATCAGAGGCCGGCACAGGCGGCGCGATGACGTCATCGCGCCGCCTGAGCCGTACAGCGCGGGACACAGGCCGGAAGAGGCCTGCATCGCGTCGCTGACAGAGGCAAGGAGGTAAGTATAACTGTTAATTTTTTTTATTTAAGTTGGCACTCAGTGGGGGCACTATGGGGAGGAGCACTATGGAGGAGAGGCACTATGGGAGCCACTTTGGAGGGGGAGCACAATGGAGAAGGAACACTATGGGAGGAGGAGCACTATGGGGGGCCACTATGGAGGAGGAGCACTATGGGGGGCCACTATGGAGGAGGAGCACTATGGGGGGCCACTATGGAGAAGCAAAACTATGGGGGCTACTATGGAGGAGGAGCACTATGGGGGGCCACTATGGAGGAGGAGCACTATGGGGGGGCCACTATGGAGAAGGAAACACTATGGGGGCTACTATGGAGGAGGAGCACTATGGAGGGGGAGCACTATGGGGGGCCACTATGGAGGGGGGCCACTATGGAGAAGGAAACACTATGGGGGCTACTATGGAGGAGCATATGGGGGGGCCACTATGGAGGAGGAGCACTATGGAGGGGGAGCACTATGGGGGGCCACTATGGAGGGGGAGCACTATGGGGGGCCACTATGGAGAAGGAACACTATGGGGGCTACTATGGAGCAGGAAGCACTATGGGGGGCCACTATGGAGGGGGAGCACTAGGGGGGGCCACTATGGAGGGGAGCACTAGGGGGGGGCCACTATGGGGGAGGAGCACATGGGGGCACTATGGAGGAGGGCACTATGGGGGCCACTATGGAGGAGGAGCATATGGGGGGCACTTATGGAGGAGGAGCACTATGGGGGCCACTATGGAGGAGGAGCACTATGGGGGCCACTATGGAGGAGGAGCACATGGGGGGCACTGGGAGGGCCTTGGGGGGCCACTATGGAGGGGGAGCATTATGGGGGCACTCTGGAGGAGGGGACGACTATGGGGGCCCTATATATATACTGGCACTATGGAGGGCGAGGATCACTATGGGGGCCCTATCTTATATTCTGGCAGACATGGGGGCACTATGGAGAAGGGGGGGGAGAGGAGCACTATTGGGGTCATTGTATAGGGGCACTAAGAGGGTTTTTTGGGTACATAGTAGGGGGCATTGGCACATTATGAGGGCACTATGAGGACATTGGCTGGCCGGGGGCACTAATTATTTCTATTGTTGGGACTATTACTATCAGCTTAGCACAGTTATTTTTGGGGAACATTTTGGTTATAATTTAGTGTCAGGGACACTTTCCTGGGTGCAGTTATTTT
>ONZH01008016.1:0-87698 GCA_900303285.1 Rhinella marina | reverse complement strand
TATGTGCCCTCACAGTAGTTATACCAGATATGTTGCCCAGCACAGATACAGTAGATAGTTATACCAGATATGTGCCCCTCACAGTAGTTATACCAGATATGTGCCCCTCACAGTAGTTATACCAGATATGTGCCCCTCACAGTAGTAGTTATACTCACAGTTATACCAGATATGTGCCCCTCACAGTAGTATACAGATACACACCAGATATGTGCCCTCACAGTAGTATATACCAGATATATGCCCCCTCACAGTAGTTATACCAGATATGCCCCTCACAAGTAGTTATACCAGATATATGCCCCTCACAGTAGTTATACACAGATATGTGCCCCTCACATAGTTATACCAGATATTGCCCCTCACAGTAGTTATACCAGATATATGTGACCCCCTCACAGTAGTTATACCAGATATGTGCCCCTCACAGTAGTTATACCCGATATATGCCCCCTCACAGTAGTTATACCAGATATATGCCCCTCACAGTAGTTATACCAGATATGTGCCCCCTCACAGTAGTTTATACCAGATATGCTGCCCCTCACAGTAGTTATACCAGATATGTGCCCCTCATAGTAGTTATACCCAGATATGTGCCCCTCATAGTAGTTATACCAGATATGTGCCCCTCACAGTAGTTATACCAGATATGTGCCCCCTCACAGTAGTTATACCAGATATGTGCCCCCTCACAGTAGTTATACCAGATATGTGCCCCTCACAGTAGTCTATACCAGATATGTGCCCCTCACAGTAGTTATACCAGATATGTGCCCCTCACAGTTAGATTATACCAGATATGTGCCCCCTCACAAGAGTTATACCAGATATGTGCCCCTCAGAGTAGTTAATACCAGATATGTGCCCCCTCAGAGTAGTTATACCAGATATGTGCCCCCTCAGAGTAGTTATACCAGATATGTGCCCCCTCAGAGTAGTTATGACCCAGAACTGTCCCACCGAATCTGGGACGGTTGGGAGGTCTACCCACGGAAGTTGGTTTTTGATCATACTGACTGTTAGCATCTGATGTGGAACTACAAGTCCCAGAATACAGACAATTCTCCACTGAGCCAGAGTCTAAGGTCCCTTTCAGACGAGCGAGTTTTCCGCGCGGGTGCGATGCGTGATGTGAACTTATAGCACCCGCACTGAATCCTGATCCATTCATTTCAATGGGTCTGTGTAAATGAGCTTTTTTTTTCACGCATCACTTCTGCGTTACGTGAAAATCGCAGCATGTTCTATATTCTGTGTTTTTTTACGCAGCCCTGGCCCCATAGAAGTGAATGAGGCTGCTTGAAAAACGCATTGCATTCGCAAGCAAGTGCGGATGCAATGCGTTTTTCACTGATGGTTGCTAAGAGATGCTGTTTGTAAACATTCAGTTTTTTATCACGCGCATGAAAAACGCATCAAAACGCATTGCACCCGCGCGGAAAAAACTGAACGCAATCGCAGACAAAACTAACTGAACTTGCTTGCAAAATGGTGCGAGTTTCCCTGAGCGCATCCGGACCAAATCCGTGTCGCTCGTGAAAAAGGGGCCTAAAACCTGAGGGAATCCACAGTGCAGGCCTCGGCAGTCAGATGTGTCGGAAGGTTACACCCTATTCGCCCTGTGTGCCCAAGATAACTCGGGTAGTGACCAATGAGACCACACTGCCAGAGATGGGCGAAAATACCCCAATAAAGGGAATTCAACCCCCAATACTAGTCTGCTGAGCTGTGTATCTAATCCTGACCTGAGTGGTACTGTCTGCTGAATTGTGTATCTAATCCTAAAGTGATGTGCCCAGATCTGTGTATCTAAGCCTGGCTGCTGTCTGGGGGCAGTGTTTCTAATCCTATGACGTGCGCTCTGAATCTAAACCTGGCTGCTGTATCGGGGCCGTGCGCCTCTACTCGGTGCTGTACGATAGCTGCACTTCCGGGTTCCGCTCCGGTCTTCCGCCTGTGGCGCTCGGAGGTGAGGCTCCGCTGGTGGATCCGCCCGTGTGTTCCGGTCACCGGGAGGCCCCGACAGCGCTCCAGTGTATAGGGCGCTGTACACACAGGATTCGCAGGCGGTCAGGCCTCCTGTGTGAGCCGCCAGCACATATAGGATCCATACTGTCTGCAGCGCTGATGTCTCCTATAGGGTCCCTGAGGTGTCACCACATGAGCCTGTGGATTGTAAGCTCTTGTGCTCAGGACCTTCTGTCTTAGAGTATTTAAAGTGACAGCGCACCATTATCACAGCCCAGTGTAATCTCCTGTAACTGGCTTTTTTTTCTGCGTATTCCGCAGAGGAAATAAATCTGCCACCTCCCTCTTCTCATAGAATCTGTGACAGGTGAACGGTGCGGTCAGATCCGCAGCAGGGTGGTGAACTGTGTCCACCTCCACCCTGACCCCTCCCCCTCTGTGAAGCCTCTTGATACATTGTTGCCGTGTACTGATATAAATGTATAATTGTCTCCAGTGACGTTTTCGGGGCTCCCGGGCGTCTCCTGTGACCGCTGCAGCCATGCAGGACGCCAACAACCTGCACCGGCTCCTGGGCCGGATCCGCTGTGTCCTGGAGTGCATCGACTGTTTCCGCCGCGCGGTGCCGCTCCCCGAGGCGCTGTGCTACGTTCCCGGGGAAGTTCTCTACAAGATCTGTAAGGACCCCAGCAGTGCGTCCTCCGCCCGCTCCCTGCTCACCGTGTGGGAGGCCCCCGGCTACTCCAAGCAGAACCTCAAGAAGCTGTCACGCGCCACCGTGGAAATCCGTAAAGGAAGCTGCATCCGAGCCACGGGAGAAAAATACGGAAACTCCAGCGGCCTCTGGGTGAAGCTTAGCAAGGTCAGCTCGCCCGTCTATCACACACGTAATCCCCCCTAACAGTCATATCCAGAGCTGCAGTCACCTGCTGCCCCCTGCTGGAGCAGTGTGTCATTACAGGACGCCCTCCTGCATTGTGGATACAGCTCTGGATGGGACTGGACTATAAGACCTGATGTGTCAGGAGCAGAGAAGTAAAGCACTAATCACTCTCTGGACCCCAAGTAAAGTAACCTTTCTCGTGTCGGTCTCTTTTGCGCAGGAGCAGATGGCGGAATATCAAGAGAGCTGTGACATGGCGGAGGGCTGGGTGCTGCTCTGCCAGCAGGACGAGGGCGGCGATCGCCTGGTGCCCATTGAGTCACCCAATAAAGCCTTCAGACAACAGCAGATATTTGGGGTGGATTACAGTCCCCTGAACAAGTATGTTGTATAGATACATGTATGACACAGTAAGAGCTGTATGTACATGTATGACACGTGGCTGAAGAGCTGTATGTACATGTATGACAAATTAGTGAAGACCTGTATGTACATGTATGACATGTGGCAGAAGAGCTGTATGTACATGTATGACACAAAGTAAGAGCTGTATGTACATGTATGACATGTGGCAGAAGAGCTGTATGTACATGTATGACACAAAGTAAGAGCTGTATGTACATGTATGACACAAAGTAAGAGCTGTATGTACATGTATGACAAATTAGTGAAGACCTGTATGTACATGTATGACATGTGGCAGAAGAGCTGTAGTGTACATGTATGACACAAAGTAAGAGCTGTATGTACATGTATGACACGTGGCTGAAGAGCTGTATGTACATGTATGACACGTGGCTGAAGAGCTGTATGTACATGTATGACACAAAGTAAGAGCTGTATGTACATGTATGACACAAAGTAAGAGCTGTATGTACATGTATGACAAATTAGTGAAGACCTGTATGTACATGTATGACACAAAGTAAGAGCTGTATGTACATGTATGACACAAAAGTAAGAGCTGTATGTACATGTATGACAACTTAGTGAAGAGCTGTATGTACATGTATGACACAAAGTAAGAGCTGTATGTACATGTATGACACGTGGCAGAAGAGCTGTATGTACATGTATGACACAAAGTAAGAGCTGTATGTAACATGTATGACAAATTAGTGAAGAGCTGTATGTACATGTATGACACAAAGTAAGAGCTGTATGTACATGTATGACACAAAGTAAGAGCTGTATGTACATGTATGACATGTGGCAGAAGACCTGTATGTACATGTATGACACGTGGCAGAAGAGCTGTATGTACATGTATGAGATTACTGAAGAGCTGTATCTACATGTATGACAAATTAGTGAAGAGCTGTATGTACATGTATGACACAAAGTAAGAGCTGTATGTACATGTATGACATGTGGCAGAAGACCTGTATGTACATGTATGACACGTGGCAGAAGACCTGTATGTACATGTATGAGATTACTGAAGAGCTGCATTTACATGTATGACGCAGGATGCTCTCTACATACAGTCTCACTCCCTTTCCTTGCTCTCTGTCGCCATCTACAGGTGGGAGGACGTCGTGGACGCCACGTTTTCCGTACATCTCAGCCGAAAATCCCGGATCACAGAGCGCGATGTGGAGGCCACTGAGAAGCTACGGTGAGAGCTGCTCATACCAGTGCAACGTCTGGACTGGGAGCACTTACCTTTATCATCAGATAGCGTGTACTTACCTTTATCATCAGATAGCGTGTACTTACCTTTATCATCAGATAGCGTGTACATTCCCCATATGTCCAGTGTGCTGGGAGTACCTACCTTGTGCCTTAAAGGGCCAGGCCACAATATTACCACTGCCGAGGTTACGTCCAGTCTCTTGAGTCTGTTCAGGGTGAACGATTATAGCTTATTACAGGTGTGTTTATGATAATAGCGCCTTCAGGCTCCGCCTCCCTCCATGATGTCATCTTTCCTTGTCCGCAGGTTCATCCCTCCCTCCTGGACGTACGAGTGCGATGAAGACCTGGTTCACTTCTTATATGAGTGTGCGGGGAAGGAGGATGAGAATTTTGGGGACATAAAGCAGTTTGTGGAAAGCATCAACGTGTCGTCCTCTGCGGTACGTGATGTGGCTCCGCCCCTGTCCGCCTACTATCATGGTGACCACACCTCTGATCACAGACATTTCAGTCTGGTGTTTTATTACCTCGGCCGTTGCCAGTGTCCAGATGATAAAACCGTCTGCACAGAGGCAGCGAATACCAGCGCCTCGTAAATGTATAGAATGGGGGGACCCCCAAAAATGGTGACCCCCCCCGGTGCTGGATAAATCTGCCCCTGGACATTCTGTAAAAGCAATGTAACCCCCTGCTGTTCCCTAGTGGGAGGGGCTTGTGTTGTTAACCCCACCCATGAGGAAAGCAGGTGTGACCTACCTGAGCTGGGCCCTGGGGCCATCTGTCAGTCTAGTATGACGGCTCACCCAGCTTTCCTAGAATCAGATGCCATCAGAATCCCCGGAAAGCTGTGTGACAACCTGTGAGGGAGCTGACTTGTGAAATCTGCCGTTCCAGGAGGAGAACAGCGTGTCCTTCCTGACAGACGGCCGCCATGACACGTACTGGCAGAGCGACGGATCCCAAAACCAGCACTGGATCCAGCTGCTCATGAAGGAAGGAACGATCATCAAGTAAGGGGTATCGGCAATGATGGGGAGAGTTGTTCTGTTGTAGAAACGCAGCTCCAAATAGAAACGTTCTACATACAGCTGATGGTTTTAATTTGGAGAACTACAACTCCCATCCTCAGCCCTGCTTATGTTATTAAAGCCCCTCCCCCACATTATACAGGAAGCTACTGCTGACCGTCGACTTCATGGATGGAAGCTTCATGCCCAAGAGGGTGATGGTCTTTGGGGGCGAGAAAGACGCCCTGAAGAAACTGAGTGATGTCATCATAGAGGAGTGAGTATTTAACGCCTACATTAAGAAACTCCCGACTTGTGCGCTAAATCCGGCTCCGGCGGGACAATTTGATCCTCATCTGTTACTTTGTGTCTCTCTGACCTTCTTCTCCCGGCAGTAACCTCATCGGCGACGTGTGTATCCTGGATGACATGACGTCACACATGCCGGTCATCGAGATCCGCATCACCGAATGCTTTGGTGAGTAGACGACTGGTGGAACCCGGCAGATGGCGGCTCAGCATAAACACGTAGCAAAGGGTTAAATTTGTGGCTCGGATTCTTACACTGCAATCAGAAAGTCCTCACCCCCCCCCCCACTGTCCTCACATTCTGTCCTCTCGCTCCTTGGCTACCAACGCCCATCATTCTGCCTTCAGTCCTCCATAATGAGAAAGTGAGAAATCTTTACTTATTTACCTTTACTCGGGACATACAGTACAGACCAAAAGTATAGACACATCTTCTCATTCAGAGTTTTCTGTATTTTCCTGACTATGATAATTGTAGATTCGCACTGAAGGCATCAAAACTATGAATTAACACATGTGGAATTATATACTTAACAAAAAGTGTGAAACAACTGAAAATATGTCTTATATTCTAGGTTCTTCAAAGTAGCCACCTTTTGCTTTGATTACTGCTTTGCACACTCTTGGCATTCTCTTGATGAGCTTCAAGAGGTAGTCACCTGAAATGGTTTTCACTTCACAGGTGTGCCCTGTCAGGTTTAATAAGTGGGATTTCTTGCCTTATAAATGGGGTTGGGACCATGAGTTGTGTTGGGCAGAAGTCAGGTGGATACACAGCTGATAGTCCTACTGAATAGACTCTTAGAATTTGTATTATGGCAAGTAAAAAACAAGTGGCCATCATTACTTTAAGAAATGAAGGTCAGTCAGTCCGAAAAATTGGGAAAACTTTGAAAGTGTCCCCAAGTGCAGTCATAAAAACCATCAAGCGCTACAAAGAAACTGTCTGACATGAGGAGCGCCCCAGGAAGGGAAGACCAAGAGTCACCTCTGCTGCGGAGGAGAAGTTCATCCGAGTCACCAGCCTCAGAAATGGCAGGTTAACAGCAGCTCAGATTAGAGACCAGGTCAATGCCACACAGAGTTCTAGCAGCAGACACATCTCTACTACAACTGGTAAGAGGAGACTGTGTGCAGCAGGCCTTCATGGTGGAAACCACTGCTAAGGAGAACACAAGGAATGGACATTAGACCAGTGGAAATCTGTGCTTTGGTCTGATGAGTCCAAATGTGAGATCTTTGGTTCCAACCACCGTGTCTTTGTGAAGGGATGGACTCTACATGCCTGGTTCCCACCGTGAAGCATGGAGGAGGAGGTGTGATGGTGTGGGGGATTTATACTGAACCAGCATGGCTACCACAGCATCTTGCAGCGGCATGCTATTCATCATTTATCTATCAACAGGACAATGACCCCAAAAGCACCTCCAGGCTGTGTAAGGGCTATCTGACCAAGAAGGAGAGTGATGGGTGCTACACCAGATGACCTGGCCTCCACAGTCACCAGACCTGAACCCAATCGAGATGGTTTGGGGTGAGCTGGACCGCAGAGTGAAGGCAAAAGGGCCAACAAGTGCTAAGCATCTCTGGGAACTCCTTCAGGTGACTACCTCTTGAAGCTCATCAAGAGAATGCCAAGAGTGTGCAAAGCAGTAATCAAAGCAAAAGGTGGCTACTTTGAAGAACCTAGAACATAAGACATATTTTCAGTTGTTTCACACTTTTTTGCTTTTTTGTTAAGTTTATAATTCCACATGTGTTAATTCATAGTTTTGATGCCTTCAGTGCGAATCTACAATTATCATAGTCATGAAAATACAGAAAACTCTGAATGAGAAGGTGTGTCCAAACTTTTGGTCTGTACTGTAAGTCTTCAGCCCCTTTACTCAGGACATAAGTCTTCAGCCCCTTTACTCAGGACATAAGTCTTCAGCCCCTTTACTCAGGACATAAGTCTTCAGCCCCTTTACTCAGGACATAAGTCTTCAGCCCCTTTACTCAGGACATAAGTCTTCATCCCCTTTACTCAGGACAGAAGTCTTCAGCCCCTTTACTCAGGATATAAGTCTTCAGCCCCTTTACTCAGGACATAAGTCTTCAGCCCCTTTACTCAGGACATAAGTCTTCATCCCCTTTACTCAGGACATAAGTCTTCATCCCCTTTACTCAGGACATAAGTCTTCAGCCCCTTTACTCAGGATATAAGTCTTCAGCCCCTTTGCTGTGACACTTGACATTTCGCTGATCATCTCAGGACGGGGGGGGGGGGTGTGAGGACTTTTCTAATGCACTGTATATAAAGGCCGGTCCAGTGAATGTTCCCATCTGCATCTTGAAAGCAGTGAGGACCTGAAAGTCGTTTCTTCTCCTTCCTGTAGATGACAGGCTCGATGTCCGGATCCACGGGCTGAAGATTAAGTCCTCTAAGGAGCGGGATTTGGGGCTCACGGCCGACATGTTTCACCCTCCCAACCTGGTACGATACCCGCGCCTGGAGGCCATTGACCCTGGCGTCCTGTACCGGAGAGCCACCGTCATCAAGAGGTCAGGACACGTGACACGGCCAAGTGACAACGGTGGGGGAGCGGCGAGGGTTGTGTCAGTTGTCACCCAGCTTCTCCAGACGCAGATGAGAGGATAATGTCCCGGGGACCGGGATTTGCTGGGATTTTAGGGGAATTGTTCCTGAATATTTCATTATCTTCCCCAGATTTGTCAAGCTGCTCGACAACGTCCTCCATCGCCTCGTTCCCGTCTGGGACCACAGTGTCGGCACGTTTAACCAGTTGAAGGTAGATTCTCACGTCTCCGTCTGTCAGCGCTGTAAATCCTAGAATCCTTGAGTTCTCGTGGCTGAGGGTTTGTTACCCTCTGAGGAAAACAGCCTCGACTGACACATTGTAACAAACCCCTCAGCCGTGTGCACAGCACGAGATCAGGACGGAATGAAGGGGGTTTTAGTCACTAACTGCAAGCAGAGGTCTTGAAAATGTGAGGTCTCTTAGAAAGCAGAGCTGTCCGTTCCCCTTTGACGCGTCGTCTGTCTGCTTTCAGCACATTAAACCGTTCCTGCTTCTGTCCAAACGCCGCAGTCCGCTCATCACCCAGTGCCTGAAGGACTCCGAGACCAGCAGACCCAACTCCATGCCGCGTCTGTACATAAACCGCCGACTGGCGGTGGAGCACAGGGACAACCCGGCTCTGGACCCCACCTACAAGAAGACCGTCTTCAGCCAGGTGCCGGGGGTTAATACAGGGCGATATCTGTAAGAGATTTAACACATCACACATTTGGCGCAATCCATGTTCTGCCGCGTTTTGTGTAGTAGATGGAGGGCGCTGCAGCTTCTCGGATCTGACCCTTGTGTGAACTCTCTGTCTCTAGGTGTACGAAGGCCTGAAGCCCACAGATAAGTCGGAGAAGCCGCTGGACTACCGGTAGGTGACCCGGCGCCATGTCTGTAGATGGTGTCCTCCAACAGTTACAGTCCTGCTGAAGCTTCTCCACAGATACATTGTTGCATCCATTCCTTCCTTCTCCACAGATACATTGTTACATCCATCCTTCCTTCTCTACAGTTACATTGTTGCATCCATCCTTCCTTCTCCACAGATACATTGTTACATCCATCCTTCCTTCTCCACAGATACATTGTTACATCCATCCTTCCTTCTCTACAGTTACATTGTTGCATCCATTCCTTCCTTCTCCACAGATACATTGTTACATCCATCCTTCCTTCTCTACAGTTACATTGTTACATCCATCCTTCCTTCTCTACAGTTACATTGTTGCATCCATTCCTTCCTTCTCTACAGATACATTGTTACATCCATCCTTCTCTACAGATACATTGTTACATCCATCCTTCCTTCTCTACAGTTACATTGTTACATCCATTCCTTCCTTCTCTACAGCTACATTGTTACATCCTTCCTTCTCCACAGATACATTGTTGCATCCTTCCTTCTCTACAGATACATTGTTGCATCCTTCCTTCTCCACAGATACATTGTTGCATCCTTCCTTCTCTACAGATACATTGTTGCATCCATTCCTTCCTTCTCCACAGATACATTGTTGCATCCTTCCTTCTCTACAGATACATTGTTGCATCCATTCCTTCCTTCTCCAGATACATTGTTGCATCCTTCCTTCTCTACAGATACATTGTTGCATCCATTCCTTCCTTCTCTACAGATACATTGTTGCATCCATCCTTCTCTACAGTACATTGTTGCATCCATTCCTTCCTTCTCCACAGATACATTGTTACATCCATTCCTTCCTTTTCTACAATTACATTGTTGCATCCATTCCTTCCTTCTCTACAGTTACATTGTTGCATCCATTCCTTCCTGAAGCTTCTCTGTAGTTACATTGTTGCATCCATTCCTTTCTTCTCTACAGTTACATTGTTGCATCCATTCCTTCCTGAAGCTTCTCTACAGTTACATTGTTGCATCCATTCCTTCCTGAAGCTTCTCTACAGTTACATTGTTGCATCCATTCCTTCCTTCTCTACAGTTACATTGTTGCATCCATTCCTTCCTTCTCTACAGTTACATTGTTGCGTCCATTCCTTCCTTCTCTACAGTTACATTGTTGCGTCCATTCCTTCCTTCTCTACAGTTACATTGTTGCGTCCATTCCTTCCTTCTCTACAGTTACATTGTTGCGTCCATTCCTTTCTTCTCTACAGTTACATTGTTGCGTCCATTCCTTTCTTCTCTACAGTTACATTGTTGCGTCCAGCCCTTCCGGCACTGATCAGGACAGTTTGATGCTGGATGAAAGTGATTTTCTTGTATTGTGTTCATTATCATACGCTGCGCCCGGTTTCTTACCTTGTTGCGCTCTTTGACCCTTTAGGTGGCCGATCAATTACGACCAGTGGTGGGAGTGTAAATTCATAGCGGAGGGAATCATTGATCAAGGTAAGGGGGGGGGGAACCTTACTGATTATATATTCCCCTCCCCCGCTCTGGTGATATAAGGTGCTGATCCAGCCTCCATCTTTGGTGGTCCATCAGCCAGGTGTCGCTGCGGTATTCTCTGTGTGTGACCCCTGACCCCTCTTACGTTTTTCACTTGCAGGTGGAGGTTTCCGTGACAGTCTGTCTGATGTATCAGAAGAGCTCTGCCCCAGTTCGGCGGATTCTCCGGTGCCGCTGCCGTTTTTCGTGCGCACATCTAATCAGGTGAGAAGCGACTATTCGTCTGGAGACTCATGGAAGCGTCTGATAATAGGATGAACACATCGCATAAAGCTCCCTCGTAATGCCATTACTCTGATGGAAACAGTCAGCAAGGTTGTGGTCTGACACTCCCCCAACAGCTTAGGCAGCGGTGTAACCATCACACTGCTGGATGCGCACGTGGCGGGCGCCGGTTTTCCCATGATGGTACCAGGGCTTACATGTGATTATTCCTTCTACACCAGGGGAATGGCATCGGCGAGGCGCGGGATATGTACGTACCCAACCCGTCCTGCAGGGAATCTGGCAAAGTACGAGTGGATCGGGCAGCTGATGGGCGCAGTGCTGCGGGGGCAAGGAGTTCCTGGTATTTATGCTTTCTATGAGCTGTGCTTCTCCGTATCTCTCCCCTCCTCCGCTGACCACCCTGTGCCCGCAGGTCCTGGCATTACCCGGCCTCGTATGGAAGCGGCTGACTGGCGAGGAAGTGAGCTGGAGCAAAGACTTCCCATCCGTCGATTCTCTGCTTGTGAGTCCGGGTCTGTGACTGTTCATGGTGTGTCCCTGCGCCCCGGGTGTTAAAGGGGTTCTCCGGTTTATCTTTTATATTGCTGACCTATTGGAGGATATGTTATCAATATCAGATCACGGGGGTCCGACTCCCGGTGAATGGGAAATAGGAAGGAGCCGTCCATAGAAGAGAATGGGAAATAGGAAGGAGCCGTCCATAGAAGAGAATGGGAAATAGGAAGGAGCCGTCCATAGAAGAGAATGGGAAATAGGAAGGAGCCGTCCATAGAAGAGAATGGGAAATAGGAAGGAGCCGTCCATAGAAGAGAATGGGAAAAGGAAGGAGCCGTCCATAGAAGAGAATGGGAAATAGGAAGGCCGTCCATAGAAGTGAATGGGAAATAGGAAAGAGCCGTCCATAGAAGTGAATGGGAAATAGGAAGGAGCCGTCCATAGAAGAGAATGGGAAATAGGAAGGAGCCGTCCATAGAAGAGAATGGGAAATAGGAAGGAGCCGTCCATAGAAGAGAATCGGAGAAATAGAGAAGGAGCCCTCCATAGAAGAGAACGGGAAATAGGAAGGAGCCGTCCATAGAAATGGGAAGGAAGCCCATAGAGACGGAAATAGGAAGGAGCCGTCCATAGAAGAGAATGGGAAATAGGAAGGAGCCGTCCATAGAAGAGAACGGGAAATAGGAAGGAGCCGTCCATAGAAGAGAATGGGAAATAGGAAGGAAGCCGTCCATAGAAGAGAACGGGAAATAGGAAGGAGCCGTCCATAGAAGAGAATGGGGAAATAGGAAGGAGCCGTCCATAGAAGAAGATGGGAAATAGGAAGGAGCTGTCCATAGAAGAGAACGGCGAAATAGGAAGGAGCCGTCCATAGAAGGAAGACGGGAAAATAGGAAGGAGCCGTCCATAGAAGAGAACGGAAATAGGAAGGAGCCGTCCATAGAAGAGAACGGGAAATAGGAAGGAGCCGTCCATAGAAGAGAAACGGGAAATAGGAAAGGAGCCGTCATAGAAGTGAGTGGGAAATAGGAAGGAGCGTCTATAGAAGTGAGTGGAAATAGGAAGGAGCCGTCCATAGAAGAGACGGGAAATAGGAAGGAGCCGTCCATAGATAGAATGGGAAATAGGAAGGAGCCGTCCATAGAAGAGAATGGGAAATAGGAAGGAGCCATCCATAGAAGAGAACGGGAAATAGGAAGGAGCCGTCCATAGAAGAGAATGGGAAATAGGAAGGAGCCGTCCATAGAAGTGAGTGGGAAATAGGAAGGAGCCGTCCATAGAAGAGAATGGGAAATAGGAAGGAGCCGTCCATAGAAGTGAGTGGGAAATAGGAAGGAGCCGTCCATAGAAGTGAATGGGAAATAGGAAGGAGCCGTCCATAGAAGTGAGTGGGAAATAGGAAGGAGCCGTCCATAGAAGAGAATGGGAAGAGCCGGTCAAGACTGCAAATATATTGTTGTACGTTTCCTGACCTGCTGAGGGCGCTGTTTCATCAGGTGAAGCTGCTAGAGATGATGGAGGTGATGGATAAGGACACGTTTGAGTTTAAGTTTGGCGGGGAGCTGACGTACACGACGGTCCTCAGCGATCAGAGGATGGTGGAGCTGGTGCCTGGAGGAAGCAACATATCCGTGCGCTACGAGGACCGCCTGGAATTCATCCGAATGGTGCAGAAAGCGCGACTGGAGGAGAGTAAAGAGCAGGTAAGTGACACGATGAAGAGAAGAGGCCACAGCTCCAATGTCCGGACTGCTGTATATTATAGTATATTAGTACAGGATAAGTAATGTATGTACACAGTGACTGCACCAGCAGAATAGTGAGTGCAGCTCTGGAGTATAATACAGGATGTAACTCAGGATCAGTACAGGATAAGTAATGTATGTACACAGTGACTGCACCAGCAGAATAGTGAGTGCAGCTCTGGAGTATAATACAGGATGTAACTCAGGATTAGTACAGGATATGTAATGTATGTACACAGTGACTGCACCAGCAGAATAGTGAGTGCAGCTCTGGAGTATTAATACAGGATGTAACTCAGGATTAGTACAGGATAAAGTAATGTATGTACACAGTGACTGCACCAGCAGAATAGTGAGTGCAGCTCTGGAGTATAATACAGGATGTAACTCAGGATTAGTACAGGATAAGTAATGTATGTACACAGTGACTGCACCAGCCAGAATAGTGAGTGCAGCTCTGGAGTATAATACAGGATGTAACTCAGGATCAGTACAGGATAAGTAATGTATGTACACAGTGACTGCACCAGCAGAATAGTGAGTGCAGCTCTGGAGTATAATACAGCATGTAACTCAGGATCAGTACAGGATAAGTAATATAAGTAATGTATGTACACAGTGACTGCACCAGCAGAATAGTGAGTGCAGCTCTGAAGTATAATACTATAATAATATTGTACTTTCTCACTGGATGTCATGTCCGCTGCTGCTGTAGATTGAAGCCCTCCAGGCCGGGCTGCTGAAAGTCGTTCCTCAGGCCGCGTTGGATCTTCTCACCTGGCATGAACTGGAAAAGAGAGTCTGTGGAGACCCTGAAATCTCTGTGGAGGCCTTAAAAAAACAAAGTAAGTTTGTAGATGTATTACCTCTATAATCTGTAACGCTCCTGTGCTGGTGCTGACGCGTTTCATGTTTTCTGCAGCCAGGTTTGAGGAACTGGAACCAACAGACACTCGGGTTCTGTATTTTTGGGAGGCTCTAAGTAACTTCACAAACGGTGAGAATATCTGCACGCCGGGGAATAGGGGGATATCAGCGTCTGTGGGACTGACAGGCTCCGGTGCTAGGACCTGTGACCTGTCTGTATAGAACAGTGATCTGTGGAATTCCAGGTGTTGCATGCTGGGAGTTGTAGTTTAGCAACATCTTTGAGATCGCCGGTATAGACACTCATGAAACGTATTTGTCTTGTACTTTTCAGAGGATCGCAGCCGCTTCCTCAGGTTTGTCACTGGGCGCAGTCGTCTTCCAGCGCCGATTTACATCTTTCCAGGTAAATTCAGGTGAGTACATCAGCCTATGGTAGATGCAGGAGATACAGACTGATGTCGGCCGCCGTCGTCCATCTAATCCTGCGATTTCTCGCCCACAGTTCAGAGACCACGGACGCCCTCCCGGAATCCTCCACCTGCTCCAGCATTTTATACTTGCCCATCTACCCCAGGTACGGTATCTGCGCCTGACGCCCCCTGCTGACCGACCAGCGTCACTGTCACAGCAGCATAGAAAACGGAGTGGGGTTTCAGATTCTGTCTCCGAAACGCGTTGCATCGCTGATCTCTGCCTCCTCATTGTCATTTTGTGTCTTCCAGCGCCAAGATCTGCGAGGAGAAGCTGCGGTACGCTGCGTACAACTGTGTGGCCATCGATACAGACATGAGCCCATGGGAGGAATAAAATGATGGCGGATACGAGACTCAGCCCCGGCGCAGGGAGAACCACACGTTATTTATGCCTGTCCTCTATGAACTCCGTGATTGGCGCCAGAGACCCTTAGTTGCTGCTCGGCTCATGCGCGGTTGTCACCGGCGGGCTGCGGCGTTTGTGCCGTTTTTATTTTCTGTATGGCTCTGACAGTGTCCGGTGAAATACCGCTTATTGTACCTGCCTAGAGGTGGCGCTACCTCATGTCTGGTGCCCGAGGGCTGGGTGCTTGCCCTGCAGACGATCTCTACAAATTGATGTTCATTTAATAGAAATATTAAAATTATTGCAAAATGATTCCTGAAGTCCATGCTGGCGGCATTAACGGCCTTGAGTCTGGGGGGAGGGGCGCGTTATGTTGGGGGCTTCTCTGCAGCAGGACCTGATAATTGTGATGGGAAAACCTGAACTGCAAGACTCCCGGTCCTGGCTCGTCAGCTGTGTTTTTGGAGAATAGCCCCCCTCCCTTCCTTTCTCCAGGTCAGGGGGTCTGTGAACAGCAAGGGGGTATCCAGGCTGTAAGAGCCCCCAAAGGTGCCTGTCCTTACACTTAAAGGGTGTCATGGATTAGACGTCATTGCAGCATGTCACCAGGAGAGGGCAGCAGACTACAGGGGAGACCTCTGGAAGTCTTTAGAAAACGTGACCGTGATGCGGAGCTGTCGCTCATGAATCGGTGCTCCCCCCTCCTGATGTCTCTTCAGCAATGTGACCGCATGATGTTATGTAGGGTGATACGCGACACTTGTGGTAGTTCACGTGGTGGGAGACAGGGGGCGATGTTCCTGGATCACTGTGTAACCGCAGTCACTTCCTCCCCTCACAGTGCGTGTCTGTTCCCGTGTCTGTGTCACCTTCAGCGTGTGAGGCGGACGTGATGACATGTGTGCACTTTCCATGATGTCCAGGAGGTTCAGGGTGTCGTGTGAGTCACACGTAGCTGTCAGCACCAGGAGCCGCCGCCATCGCACACCTGCAGGTCGTTCCGAGCGAGCCGCTGCTTTATAGATGACAGAATGAGAGAGGGACATGGGCGGCTCACATCACACCCCGGGGCCACACACTGAGCAACCCTGTGACTGCACCGAGGGGCCAATAATAGCCCCCTGCAGATGGAGCATCCCCGAGAGGGGATAGATATAATAGATGATAGATAGATGATAGATAGATAGATAGATAATAGATAGATAGATAGATAGATAGATAGATAGATAGATAGATAGATAGATAGATGATAGATAATAGATAGATAATAGATAGATGATAGATAGATAGATAGATAGATGATAGATAATAGATAGATGATAGATAATAGATAGATGATAGATGATAGATAATAGATAGATGATAGATAGATGATAGATAATAGATAGATGATAGATAGATAGATAGATAGATATGATAGATAGATAGATAGATAGATAGATAGATAGATAGATAGATAGATAGATAGATAGAATAGATAGATAGATAGATAGATATGATATAGATAGATAGATAGAATGATAGATGATAGATAGATTAGATAGATAGATAGATAGATAGATAGATAATAGATAGATAGATAGATAGATAGATAGATAGATAATAGATAGATAGATAGATAGATAGATAGATAGATAGATAGATAGATAGATAGATAGATAGATAGATAGATAGATAGATAGATAGATAGATAGATAATAGATAGATAGATTAGATAGATAGATAATAGATAGATAGATAGATAGATAGATAGATAGATAGATAGATAGATAGATAATAGATAGATAATAGATAGATAGATAGATAGATAGATAGATAGATAGATAGATAGATAGATAGATAAATAGATAGATAGATAGATAGATAGATAGATAGATAGATAGATAGATAGATAGATAGATAGATAGATAATAGATAGATAGATAGATAGATAGATAATAGATAGGATGATAGATGATAGATAATAGATAGATAGATAGATAGATGAAGATAGATAGATAATAGATAGTAATAGATAGATAGATAGATAGATATAGATAGATAGATAGATAGATAGATAGATGATAGATAATAGATAGATATGATAGATAGATAGATGATAGATAGATAGATGATAGATAGATAAGATGATAGATAGATATAGATGATAGATAATAGATGATAGATTGATAGATAATAGATAGATAGATAGATAATAGATAGATGATAGATAGATAGATAGATAGATAGATAGATAGATAATAGATAGATAGATAGATAGATAATAGATAGATGATAGATAATAGATAGATGATAGATAGATAGATAATAGGTAGATAGGAGATAGATAATAGATAGATAATAGATAGATAATAGATAGATAATAGATAGATGATAGATAGATAGATGATAGATAGATGATAGATAATAGATAGATGATAGATAGATAGATAATAGATAGATGATAGATAGATGATAGATAGATGATAGATAGATAATAGATAGATAATAGGTAGATAGGAGATAGATATCACACACTGGGGGTAGATATTTGGGGGGGTCTGTTCTCTGGAGATAATCTGGGGACGTCTTTCTGTATATTTAGGGATAATCTTCTGAGACGTTCCTCAGGCAGAAGAGATAAAACTCTGCAGGAAACCTGAGGAGATGTCACATAAAGCAATAATCACCGTCTGCAGCACTCAGACCACCCACAGCGTGTACCCCTGACGTGTGTAACAATGTATCGGCTGTCAGGTGTGTTATACTCCCCGCTGTGATACACTGTCCGCTGTGATACACTGTCCTCTGTGATACGCTGTCCTCTGTGATACCCTGTCCTCTGTGATACGCTGTCCTCTGTGATACACTGTCCTCTGTGATACACTGTCCGCTGTGATACACTGTCCTCTGTGATACACTGTCCCCTGTGATACACTGTCCCCTGTGATACACTGTCCCCTGTGATACGCTGTCCTCTGTGATACACTGTCCTCTGTGATACACTGTCCTCTGTGATACACTGTCCGCTGTGATACACTGTCCTCTGTGATACACTGTCCCCTGTGATACGCTGTCCGCTGTGATACACTGTCCTCTGTGATACGCTGTCCCCTGTGATACACTGTCCTCTGTGATACACTGTCCGCTGTGATACACTGTCCTCTGTGATACACTGTCCCCTGTGATACGCTGTCGCTGTGATACACTGTCCTCTGTGATACGCTGTCCGCTGTGATACACTGTCCTCTGTGATACACTGTCCTCTGTGATACGCTGTCCTCTGTGATACGCTGTCCTCTGTGATACGCTGTCCTCTGTGATACACTGTCCTCTGTGATACGCTGTCCCTGTGATACGCTGTCCGCTGTTGATACGCTGTCCTCTGTGATACGCTGTCCTCTGTGATACGCTGTCCTCTGTGATACGCTGTCCCCTGTGATACACTGTCCCTGTGATACACTGTCCTCTGTGATACGCTGTCCTCTGTGATACACTGTCCCCTGTGATACGCTGTCCCTGTGATACACTGTCCTCTGTGATACGCTGTCCTCTGTGATACACTGTCCCCTGTGATACACTGTCCGCTGTGATACACTGTCCTCTGTGATACGCTGTCCTCTGTGATACGCTGTCCTCTGTGATACGCTGTCCCTGTGATACACTGTCCCCTGTGATACACTGTTCCTCTGTGATACGCTGTCCTCTGTGATACATGTCCCCTGTGATACGCTGTCCCCTGTGATACACGTCCTCTGTGATACGCTGTCCTCTGTTGATACACTGTCCCCTGGATACCGCTGTCCCCTGTGATACGCTGTCCCGTGATACGCTGTCCTCTGTGATACGCTGTCCCCTGTGATCGCTGTCCTCTGTGATACACTGTCCTCTGTGATTACGCTGTCCCCTGTGATACGCTGTCCTCTGTGATACGCTGTCCCCTGTGATACACTGTCCGCTGTGATACACTGTCCTCTGTGATACACTGTCCTCTGTGATACGCTGTCCGCTGTGATACGCTGTCCTCTGTGATACGCTGTCCTCTGTGATACGCTGTCCTCTGTGATACGCTGTCCTCTGTGATACGCTGTCCTCTGTGATACACTGTCCTCTGTGATACGCTGTCCTCTGTGATACGCTGTCCGCTGTGATACGCTGTCCTCTGTGATACGCTGTCCTCTGTTGATACGCTGTCCTCTGTGATACGCTGTCCCCTGTGATACACTGTCCCCTGTGATACGCTGTCCTCTGTGATACACTGTCCTCCTGTGATACACTGTCCTCTGTGATACGCTGTCCTCTGTGATACACTGTCCGCTGTGATACGCTGTCGCTGTGATACACTGTCCTCTGTGATACACTGTCCTCTGTGATACACTGTCCCCTGTGATACGCTGTCCCCTGTGATACACTGTCCGCTGTGATACACTGTCCTCTGTGATACACTGTCCTCTGTGATACACTGTCCTCTGTGATACGCTGTCCTCTGTGATACGCTGTCCGCTGTGATACACTGTCTCTGTGATACACTGTCCTCTGTGATACACTGTCCCCTGTGATACGCTGTCCCCTGTGATACACTGTCCTCTGTGATACGCTGTCCTCTGTGATACACTGTCCCCTGTGATACGCTGTCCCCTGTGATACGCTGTCCCCTGTGATACGCTGTCCTCTGTGATACGCTGTCCCCTGTGATACGCTGTCCTCTGTGATACACTGTCCTCTGTGATACGCTGTCCCCTGTGATACGCTGTCCTCTGTGATACGCTGTCCCCTGTGATACACTGTCCGCTGTGATACACTGTCCTCTGTGATACACTGTCCTCTGTGATACGCTGCTCCGCTGTCCTCTGTGATACGCTGTCCTCTGTGATACGCTGTCCTCTGTGATACGCTGTACTGTGATACGCTGTCCTCTGTGATACGCTGTCCTCTGTGATACTGTCCTCCTCTGTGATACGCTGTCCTCTGTGATACGCTGTCCTGTGATACGCTGTCCTCTGTGATACGCTGTCCTCTGTGATACGCTGTCCTCTGTGATACTGTGATCTGTACCCCTGTGATACCTCTGTGATACACTGTCCTCTGTGATTACACTGTCCTCTGTGATACCTGTCCTCTGTGATACGCTGTCCGCTGTGATACGCTGTCCTCTGTGACTGTCCTCTGTGATACTGCTGTCCTGTCTGTGTGATACGCTGCTCTGTGATACACTTCCTCTGTATACGCTGTCCTCTGTGATACGCTGTCTCTGTGATACGCTGTCCTCTGTGATACGCTGTCCCTCTGTGATACACTGTCCCTCTGTGATACGCTGTCCTCTGTGATACGGCTGCCTCTGTGATACACTGTCCTCTGTGATACCTGTCCTCTGTGCATACACGTGTCCTCTGTGATACACTGTTCCTTACCCCCTGTGATACACTGTCCTCTGTGATTACGGCTGTCCGCCTGTGATCCTGCCCTGTGACGGCTGTCCTGTGATGACGCTGTCCTCTGTGATACGCTGTCCTCTGTGATACACTTCCGCTGTGATACCACCTGTCCTCTGTGATACACTGTCCGCTGTGATACACTGTCCTCTGTGATACACTGTCCTCTGGTGATACTCTGTCCGCTGTGATACGCTGTCCTCTGTGATACACTGTCCTCTGTGATACACTGTCCGCTGTGATACACTGTCCTCTGTGATACACTGTCCGCTGTGATACGCTGTCCTCTGTGATACACTGTCCTCTGTGATACACTGTCCGCTGTGATACACTGTCCTCTGTGATACGCTGTCCGCTGTGATACACTGTCCTCTGTGATACACTGTCCTCTGTGATACACTGTCCGCTGTGATACACTGTCCTCTGTGATACGCTGTCCGCTGTGATACACTGTCCTCTGTGATACACTGTCCTCTGTGATACACTGTCCTCTGTGATACGCTGTCCTCTGTGATACACTGTCCTCTGTGATACGCTGTCCTCTGTGATACACTGTCCTCTGTGATACGCTGTCCTCTGTGATACGCTGTCCGCTGTGATACGCTGTCCTCTGTGATACGCTGTCCTCTGTGATACGCTGTCCTCTGTGATACGCTGTCCCCTGTGATACACTGTCCTCTGTGATACACTGTCCTCTGTGATACGCTGTCCTCTGTGATACACTGTCCTCTGTGATACGCTGTCCGCTGTGATACACTGTCCTCTGTGATACACTGTCCCCTGTGATACACTGTCCTCTGTGATACGCTGTCCGCTGTGATACGCTGTCCTCTGTGATACACTGTCCTCTGTGATACACTGTCCTCTGTGATACGCTGTCCCCTGTGATACGCTGTCCTCTGTGATACGCTGTCCGCTGTGATACGCTGTCCTCTGTGATACACTGTCCCCTGTGATACACTGTCCTCTGTGATACACTGTCCCCTGTGATACACTGTCCCCTGTGATACACTGTCCGCTGTGATACAATGTCCTCTGTGATACACTGTCCCCTGTGATACACTGTCCGCTGTGATACGCTGTCCTCTGTGATACGCTGTCCTCTGTGATACACTGTCCGCTGTGATACGCTGTCCTCTGTGATACGCTGTCCTCTGTGATACGCTGTCCTCTGTGATACACTGTCCTCTGTGATACACTGTCCTCTGTGATACGCTGTCCGCTGTGATACGCTGTCCTCTGTGATACACTGTCCCCTGTGATACGCTGTCCCCTGTGATACGCTGTCCCCTGTGATACGCTGTCCTCTGTGATACGCTGTCCTCTGTGATACACTGTCCTCTGTGATACGCTGTCCTCTGTGATACGCTGTCCTCTGTGATACACTGTCCGCTGTGATACGCTGTCCCCTGTGATACACTGTCCCCTGTGATACACTGTCATTTGCAGTAATTGTGCGTCTATAATATGGCGAGATTTACGACTCCTCTTAGCCACGCCCCTTTCCTTTCTAGAACATATACATTTGGCTACATTTTAGTTCATTTTTTGTAGTAAATCTTCCCCTTTACATTTCCCTTCATCACTATTTTCTAGACCTCTGCTTGCTGTCAGCGGAGGCGAACATCCTTATTTACATCCACAGCTGAGGGCGGCTCTTGTTCTTGTAATTTGTTCTTTGTAATTTGTTACAATGTATTAGAGCAGGTAAAATGTATCAGTCCAAGATCACAGAGGATTGTCTAGGCTGGATACAATTGTAGCAAACCCTCAGCTGTGTGATGTATTTATCTATGAATATAAATAAGGTTAGATATTGCTGACAGAGGAGCGTGGTACCGGAATTACCGTAAACCAGTGCTCTGCTCCCCACAGATGTGAACGGAGCCTAACAATGTTTCCACTCAGTGAGAGCAAGCAGAGATCTGGGCAATGGTGAGGAATTTCCATGTAGCCGGATTATGTTGGTGATTTGCTCAGGGTGGACATACGAGGGGCTCTCAGAATGACCAGGGGTCAGCAGGTCGTGGGGGGCGCTCTTCCCGAATCCGAGCCCTCGGTGATGGTCTGTGTGACGTTCCCTTATTCGCGGCGGGATCCATACCATTTATCAGACAAAGATACACAAATCTCGCCACCCAGCGCGCCGGCCGCACATCTGTGCCTGCTTGTGTAAATACACACACAATTACCGGCGTGCAGAGGAGCGCACCATTACACAAATACATCTGTCTCTCACACACATAAACACAGACGCACAAATAAGCAGCACGCACCAAACATATAGCCCAGATATACACAGATACAAACAGCCGGACCCCCAGCTCTCCGCCGCCTGGGTGGTCCCATCTACTGTGGCCCTATCCCCGCAGCTGGCACACATTAACCCCTGCACGGCTGCGTCATGAGCACCGCAGACTGTGATGTTCTCCTCTTCTGCCTTTCAGAATTCTATCTGTTCCTGGGAAAGCTGAGTGACCGGTGAAGTTACATCCACAGGGGCGGGGCTTCTTCCGTGGCATCTCCTGTGGATGTACTGTATATACCGACAAGATACCACACTCCAGATGGTTATAAGGAGTGATCAGATGAATTGCCGTTAATTGTAAAGTCATTCTTTGCCATGAAAATTCACTTAGTCTCAAAAACCTCATTTCCACAGTATTTTAGCCCTGCCACAGAATACCCTGCCGCCATCATTTCAGTGATCTTCTCGTTAGCTCAGGAGAAAGTGTTAATGAGGACAGGGCGGCTGATATCACTGTCTGATGGAATTATAAGAGTGGTTGCCTTAAAAGGGGGGGGTCTTGAAATCATTGTCTTCTTCTGTTAACCATGGTTACCTCTTGGGAAAGATGTGCAGTCATCGTTGCTTTGTGTTATAAGGGCTTCACAGGGATGGACATTGCCGCTTGTAAGATTGCACCTAAATTAACCATTTATCGGATCATCAAGAACTTCAAGGAAAGAGGTTGAACTGTTGTGAAGAAGACCTCAGGTCGCCCAAGAAAGTCCAGCACTTGCCAGGACCGTCTCCTACAGAGGATTCGGCTACGGGATCAGGTCACCACCGGTGCAGAGCTTGCTTAGGAATGGCAGCAGGCAGGTGTGAAGGCTTCTGGTGGATTACCTGGTGTCAAGAAGGCGGCAAAGAAGCCGCTTCTCTCCAAGAACAACTTCAGGGACAGACGGACATTCTGCAGGAAGTACAGGGACTGGGGAAAGGGTATCGTCTCTGATGAAGCTCCTCCTGACTGGTTTGGAGAAGAAAAGGTGAGCGCTGCCATGAGTCCTGTGTCCTGAGCCCATTCATGTGTGATCCTCATCCAAGGCGGTGGGCTCACAGTTTACCTCAGAACAAGGATGGGATCAAACACTTCTCCCGACCATCCAGGAGAAATCTGGGGGCGGACAATGCGTTTTCGAGCAAGATGGAGAAAAAAAATCACTAAGTGGCTCGGTGAAGAAAATGCTGAACGTTTGAATCCGTGGACGGGAAACTCCCCAGATCTCAGTCCCATTGTGGACCAGTGGTCAGTCCTCAAAAAGCAGCTGGACAAACGAAAACCCCAAAATTGTGATAAACTCTTAGCACTGATCAGGTAAGAGCGGGTGGCCAGTATTGAAAACGATGGAACGCTGGCAATATTGGGGGGGATCGATCAGACTGGCGTCGTATGCAGGTTATTTATTCCGAGGCTCAGTCCATGTCCCTGGAGTGACGCCCACGCCGACCCCGGCAGCAGTTTTCACGATTTTTTACACCTGTTTACAGTCATAATGTTAATATATTTGCTGATGTCGGTGAATAAACTCCAAGTGCAATAAAAACATCTCACATGGGTGTTAAAAAGTCTCAAAATGGGGTCAAAACCTGATGAATTTGTCAACAAAACTGAAAAAAAAATTATGAAATGCTTAGAATTGTACTTAAGGCTTTTGGAAGAAAATAAAAAAAATGGCGCTGCTGGATTTCGCTTGGCCCATTAAAGGTTAAGTGACTACTCTGGCTCCCTGTAGACCTGCCTCCTCCCCCCATGTCTCTCTCACATTCTCGATATTTAGGATTTCTGAAAACATTGATAATCCCTGCAATAAGAGCAGCCCTCGTCACCGTCCGTCAGCAGCAGGTCACGTGATCTCGGCACGGTCACGTGACGGCCGGCTGTACACAGCGCACATGGAGAACACGTGGTCGATGTTTGCGCTGAGGCTTTTTGTCCCTGAGCGGGATCCGTCTTCCAGCGCCGGAACTGAGGGATCTGCGGGAGACGGGGCCGCTGCCGACTGACAGGTACCGGGTCACTCACCCGCCGGGCGCCGTCATCACTCATCTTATCACTACAAGTCGCAGCATGCCCCATTGCTGCCAGATACAGGGGCTAGTTTTCATGTACACAAAGGCTGGCTTACCGCGGCCACAAAAACTCCCAACACAGTGGGATGTGGACAATATACACACCCTAATACTTCCCACAGCTGAGGGGTTGTTACAATGTGCCAAAGTGTAAAGACGTCTGCAGCACAAATCTCTCTTCGGTCCTGCTACTTTGTTACAATGTATCCGTGCAGATAACGTGTATCAGTCACAGAGGATTGTCTAGTCTGGATACAACTGTAACAAACCTTCAGCTCTGAGAAGTATTAGGTCAGGACAGTTGTCAGACTGTGAATAGAAGCACAGAAGGTTCCCATGCAGTTTGTTACAATGTATCAGTGAAGGTAAGATGTATTAGTCTGGACTGTTCAGCTCACATAGGGTTGTCTAGTCTGGATACAACTGTAACAAACCCTCAGCTGTACAGGTTTAGCATCTGGATGTAAATAGGAATGTTACCATTCACTGTCAGCAATCACAGATCTTGAAATTGGTGATAACTGACACTGAATATCGACTGTTAGAAAACGGACGCTTCACTTATTGGATGCTGGCCCTTTAATTAATGGGGGTTTGGATGGAGATTAATCTTATTTGCTTGCTGCCCCCTGCAGGATGGCGGTGGAATTACAGGCGGTGGTGATGGCGGTTTATGGGGGGTCCCGGATGCAGGACCTCACCACCGGTATCCCAAAGCCGCTGCTTCCTGTGGGCAATAAGCCTCTGCTGTGGTACCCGCTGAACATGCTGGAGCGGGCCGGATTCGAGGGTGAGTGTATGATGTGCGGTACGTTCAGGGTGCAGTCGGCCCTGGAGACTCCTTCAGAGACCACCGTTTTATGCGCTGATGGAGGTCCCGGACTCGTCATATATCGTAGGTGATGCGCACCTCTGGTGGTCATCGCTGCTGTAGGGTTCTCTAACGTGTCTTCTCATTGGTGGCAGAGGTCATTGTGGTGACCACCAAGGAGGTGCAGAAATCCATCCCGGACACGAGAATGAAGGTGGAAGTTGTGTGTCTGCCCGATGACAAGGCGCCCGAGATGGGGACGGCGGACTCTCTGCGCCACATCTCCTCTAAGATAAAGGTAAAACGACCTCCGCGCTCACAGGGTCGGGGTCTGCGCAGAGCGCCATCTGCTGTGCGGTGTTTGCTGCGTTCAGTCTTCAGTGCTGTAGACAGAAATACTACATCGCACTTAAAGCAGCTTGGAGTGTGACTGGAGTATAAAAAACCCCTCCAGGATGTGACTGGAGCATTAGCATACTGAATGGAGCAAGAGTGTAAGAATTGAGGATGCAGCTCTAGATGTGACTAGAGTATAAGACATGTACTTGAAATATAGGTGCAGGGATGGCAGAGGAGTTTGCATTAGACTTCTAGCAAGTTTTAGACCTTATGACTGTCACTCCAGAAGTGTCTGGAGCATAAGCAGTGTGAATGCAGCTCTGGAAGTGACTGGAGCATAAGCAGTGTGAATGCAGCTCTGGAAGTGACTGGAACATAAGCAGTGTGAATGCAGCTCTGGAAGTGACTGGAACATAAGCAGTGTGAATCTAGCTCTAGAAGTGACTGAGCATTGTGAATGCAGCTCTGGAAGTGACTGGAGCATAAGCAGTGTGAATGCAGCTCTGGAAGTGACTGGAACATAAGCAGTGTGAATGCAGCTCTGGAAGTGAATGGAGCATAAGCAGTGTGAATGCAGCTCTGGAAGTGAATGGACCATAAGCAGTGTGAATGCAGCTCTGGAAGTGAATGGAACATAAGCAGTGTGAATGCAGCTCTGGAAGTGAATGGAGCATAAGCAGTGTGAATGCAGCTCTGGAAGTGACTGGAACATAAGCAGTGTGAATGCAGCTCTGGAAGTGACTGGAACATAAGCAGTGTGAATGCAGCTCTGGAAGTGACTGGAACATAAGCAGTGTGAATGCAGCTCTGGAAGTGAATGGAGCATAAGCAGTGTGAATGCAGCTCTGGAAGTGACTGGAACATAAGCAGTGTGAATGCAGCTCTGGAAGTGACTGGAACATAAGCAGTGTGAATGCAGCTCTGGAAGTGACTGGAACATACGAAGTATGAATGCAGCTCTGGAAGTGAATGGAGCATAAGCAGTGTGAATGCAGCTCTGGAAGTGAATGGAGCATAAGCAGTGTGAATGCAGCTCTGGAAGTGACTGGAACATAAGCAGTGTGAATGCAGCTCTGGAAGTGACTGGAACATAAGCAGTGTGAATGCAGCTCTGGAAGTGACTGGAACATAAGCAGTGTGAATGCAGCTCTGGAAGTGACTGGAACATAAGCAGTGTGAATGCAGCTCTGGAAGTGACTGGAACATAAGCAGTGTGAATGCAGCTCTGGAAGTGAATGGAGCATAAGCAGTGTGAATGCAGCTCTGGAAGTGACTAGAACATAAGCAGTGTGAATGGAGCATAAGCAGTGTGAATTCAGCTCTAGAAGTGACTGAACTTTGTGAATGCAACTCTGGAAGCGACTGGAGCATAAGCATTGTGAATGCAGCTCTGGAAGTGACTGGAGCATAAGCAGTGTGAATGCAGCTCTGGAAGTGACTGGAGCCATAAGCAGTGTGAATGCAGCTCTGGAAGTGACTAAGGCTACGTTCACATCTCAAGCACATAAATCCAGTAGTCTGTTCCAGCAGAGGATCAGACCACTAGAGTTACCATATCCAGCGTAAATGGACACCACCGGATCCCCTTTTACTATAACAGGTTCTGTAGAAACCAACTGGATCACCATGAGATCCCATTATAGAGAAAGCAGATGCGGCAGTGTCCGGTTGTGCTGAATACGCTAAGCCCGGTAGTCTGCTAGAACAGACTCCTGGATTGTATTGTGAATCCAGCTCTGGAAGTGACTGAGCATTGTGAATGCAGCTCTGGAAGTGACTGAGCATTGTGAATGCAGCTCTGGAAGTGACTGAGCATTGTGAATGCAGCTCTGGAAGTGACTGAGCATTGTGAATGCAGCTCTGGAAGTGACTGAGCATTGTGAATGCAGCTCTGGAAGTGACTGAGCATTGTGAATGCAGCTCTGGAAGTGACTGAGCATTGTGAATGCAGCTCTGGAAGTGACTGGAGCATAAGCAGTGTGAATGCAGCTCTGGAAGTGACTGAGCATTGTGAATGCAGCTCTGGAAGTGACTGGAGGGGTTTGCAGTAAGTGACTGTTGTAATCAGATATTTGGGAAATGTATTTTGACTCCTGCCTGACTTCACTGACTCCCATCAGAGCGACGTCCTGGTAATCAGCTGCGACCTCATCACAGAAGTTGCTCTGCACGAAGTCATTGACCTGTTCCGCGCTCACAATGCCACGCTCGCCATGCTGATGCAGAAAGCACCGGAGCCCAGCGAGCACGTCCCCGGGCAGAAAGGGAAGCAGAAGGCTGGTGAGTAACGTCCTGTTATATGGAGGGGGCCAGGCTGGATTTAGTTACGGTGCCCATACACATCGCCAATGTCTGTGGGACCAACTGTCCACCCTATGCAGTGTCCCCCAACCTGTGGCTCTCCAGCTATTCCCAAACTCCAACCCCCCTCGTGTCCTGACCCCACCCTTGTGGCAGATGGGGGTGTACCCGATCTTTTGTTCTCAAGGAAGATAAGCAGCTGCCAGGGGGCTCTGGACGGGAGGGAGGCACTGGGGGTCCGGGGCACTGGAGGGGGGACAGATCTGGAGAGGAAAGATGAGTCTAGAGGGAGGGCATGGAGGGGTCTGGCAATGGCATACTCCCCTCTCCCACTGAGAATACATGCATGCTCGGCCGAGGCCAGTGCTATTTGGCTGCATGGATTGATTTCTCAGCAGCTTGTTGATGTTTTTCATATGGCGAGAGGAGATTTTTCTGCTCTATATCACTTTAGTATTACTTTAGGGAGTTTCCTTTACGAGTAGGAGCGGGTACTGGTGAGGGCGGTGGTTTCCGGCAGGGTGTAGGTTCCCTTTCGGTGCAGGACGTGGCGGATTTATTAATCCCGCTTCTCGTTGTCAGTGGAGGAGAGAGATTTCATCGGCGTGGACGACAGCGGATCCCGACTCCTGCTCCTGGCCAACGAGGAGGACCTGGACGATGGTCTGGACCTGAAGAAGTGCATCTTCCAGCGGTGAGTCACCTGATGTGGTGGTGCGTTCCTTCCAGCCGCGGGGCGAGGAGTGTGATTAGCGCCCGCAGCTGTTAGTCCCAGGTGTGCTGCTGCAGGGGCCCCGGAAGTGATGAATCACCCAGATTACCGTCCGTCTGTGGTCACCACGAGTCTTCACGCTGCGGGGGAGCTCCGGCTCTCAGGGCTGCTAGAGGATCTCCGCATACACGTGGCTCTGATGGAAACCTCTTTGGACCCTTCGATCCGGCGCGCTGAGGTCTGGACATCCTGATAGTCCTGCCACGTGTCTTCTCCGTCCACCATGTGACCAGGCCCTGACCAATCAGACGCCTCTGATATCATCAGTACATCCCGATATTTCTCTTCCCTATGAAACCTGAGAACGGACCTACGGGCCGGGAGGAGGCGACACCTGCAGTCCTGCGACCCATGACCTTTGAACCAATTGACCTGCGTCCATCATGAGTGCAGTAGAGGTCGCGGGTCCTGTCCGAAGATAGAGGCAGCCACCCACTCTCACTACACCTGGCCAATATCTATAGCCTGTGAGGCAAAGCATGCCTCGTTACCCTACAGGTCAGATGTTACTCTCCCTGAGATACCGACAGCCTCTCTACCGACATAGCGAGCGCAGTACATCACCCAACGTTCCACATACCCTGGAAAGCACATAGATCAATTAATACGAAGAGTTATATTCCTAACTATAGCTCTGCTTGACTGTGTGTCAGTCTTTACTGTAGTTCTGGCATTGTATTCATGCACCAGAAGGCCCGGGATGAACAGAGATCCCTCCCTGTTGGGAGCTGCAGAGGAGGACAGAGGAATGCGAATACTGACATGATGAATAATGCAGGATCCCTACCTGTCTGGGATCTGTGGGGTGCTCATCCTGATTGATGAATATAATGCTAAAGCTATAGTAAAGACTGACACACAGGCAGAACAGCTATATCTGGTATTCAGGATCTGTGGAAAGCTGGGTGACTCTGTGTGCTGTAATGGTGGCCTCGCTGTTCGGCTGCGTCTTGGAGCGAATGTGTTTATTACGTAATTTTTAGTTTATTAGACCCTGAAAATATTAATGATGTCTTCTATCTCCAGATATCCCCGGATTCACATGAAGATGGGAATGTTAGACGCTCATCTCTACTGTCTGCGGAAATACGTGCTGGACTTCTTAGCCGACAATGAGTACGTAGCCGATGTACACAGTGACTGCACCAGCAGAATAGTGAGTGCAGCTCTGGAGTATAATACAGGATGTAACTCAGGATCAGTACAGGATAAGTAATGTATGTACACAGTGACTGCACCAGCAGAATAGTGAGTGCAGCTCTGGAGTATAATACAGGATGTAACTCAGGATCAGTACAGGATAAGTAATGTATGTACACAGTGACTGCACCAGCAGAATAGTGAGTGCAGCTCTGGAGTATAATACAGGATGTAACTCAGGATCAGTACAGGATAGTAATGTATGTACACAGTGACTGCACCAGCAGAATAGTGAGTGCAGCTCTGGAGTATAATACAGGATATAACTCAGGATCAGTACAGGATAAGTAATGTATGTACACAGTGACTGCACCAGCAGAATAGTGAGTGCAGCTCTGGAGTATAATACAGGATGTAACTCAGGATCAGTACAGGATAAGTAATGTGTGTACACAGTGACTGCACCAGCAGAATAGTGAGTGGCAGCTCTGGAGTATAATACAGGATGTAACTCAGGATCAGTACAGGATAAGTAATGTATGTACACATTGACTGCACCAGCAGAATAGTGAGTGCAGCTCTGGAGTATAATACAGGATATAACTCAGGATCAGTACAGGATAAGTAATGTATGTACACAGTGACTGCACCAGCAGAATAGTGAGTGCAGCTCTGGGGATCCCTGAATTTGAATACTGGGGACACTGGTGATGGAGGGGATCCTTGTCTTTCCTGGGGTCGCTGTGTTATTGGCCCCATAGACATTAGAGGGTCATTAGATACTGTCAGAATTTAGGGGAGGATTTATCAAAACTGGAGCAAAGGGGAATCTGACTTAGTTGCCAATAACAACCAATCCGATTGATCCTTTCATTTTCTAATGAGCTCTGAAAACTTAAAGTTGGAATCTGATTGGCTGCCAGGGTCGGCCTCGGCCCCACGTGTCTCTTTGGCGGCTGTAGATCTTCTTGTCTCTCCTCCTGCAGCTCCTTCTCCTCCGTTCGGCGGGAGCTGGTGCCGTATCTGGTCAGTAAACAGTTCTCGCAAAAGAATGTGAACCATGAAACAGACAAGAAAGGTAAGAGGCGTCAGGAATAATCGTGTCCGTCCTGTAGTCCCCCGTCTACATGGCCGTCACTTCTATCTCATCATATTGACCTCTCGCCCTCACAGACATCTACAGTTATATACCGCGGGATAGCCTCCTGGAAATGGCCTTAGACAAGTCCAGCTGGAACGACCACCGGGGCGACATGAGGGAGTCGTATCATGGCAGCCGCCTGCGCTGTTATGTGCACGTGGCCGGTAATGAGCTGTGCTGCCGGGTGAACAGCCTGGCCATGTATATAGAGGCCAACAAGCAGGTGAGGTGCCATCGAGTGCTGTATACACATCTGAGCGTCCTGCCGGATCGGTACGCGAGGAGACGCTGGACACCTGTGGTGACTCTTACTTTTTGCAGGTGCCGCAGAGCTCCATCTGTAGTGAAGAGCCTCGCGTCCATACAACGGCCGACATCGCGGATAAGCTCATGGTGAGGCGGGATATCATACTGCCATATGGTGACATGTCGCTGCCCCCTGACCCTTAGTACATCGCACTCATGCCGCAGTGTAGACGCACACGTAATACGGTTTTTACACTCTGTGGAAGAGATAACGGACAGCAGCGATCAGCCGAGGGGCTTGTGACACTGTGTCAGCTGACATCTTTCCTTTCCTGGCAGTTGTTACAATGTATCAGTGCAGGTAAAATGTAACAGTCTGGAGTCTGCTTAGCTGACAGAGGATTGTCACAACTTTTGTTTACATTAATTTTCCATTCACTGACAGGAAGCAGACACAACGTGTATCAGAAAGCTGCAGCGGCGCAGGTTTTCCAGATCTCTTCTTAAGCAGTGACCCTGCTGGATCCCCCAGATTCCTGACCACCTCTCCTTTCTCGCTCCTCAGGTGGGCACAGACAGCATGATCGGGGAACAGACCAAGATCGGGGAGAAGACGTCCGTGAAGCATTCAATCGTGGGCGCCAAATGCGTCATCGAAGGCCGAGTGAAGATCACAAACTGCATCATCATGAACGACGTCAAGATAAAGGACAGGTAGGAACCGCCGCTATTCCTCCTGCAGCCTCTTGGTGGCACTGCGTCCTGGAGCTGAGCCCTGGAGTTCACCGGCAGCTGGGTGGTCGTACCTTAACCATTTCATCACCAGCACAGATTGTGATCCCTGACATCACCCCTGGATGTGTCCAGGAGACATTGTGACGGCAGCTGGGGGTGGGGGGTGAATATTCAGGACTGTTAATGACACATTAAGCGTATCACAGACCGACCTTCCACCAGATACGTGGGGGGCCGTACGGGGTCTGGGGAACGTGCTGGGCGATGTGAATGACACGGCTATATCCATTATGGAGATAGTTAATGAGCATAAATATGTCTATTCCGGTCTCTGCCATTTTTGACCTCTGCTATCATGCTGGGGGCCATGCGCCCTCCACAGGGGGTCACATTGTTTACAAGGCGTGTGTGCCCCGGAGGGGGAGGGGCCGGCGCTGATAGCAGAGGTGCTTCATTCTTATCTTGTTAGGTGGTCCGGCTGTTTTAACACACAGATCTGTGTAATCCCCCTCCACCCATCGGAGAGGACCCCACCCCCATCCGTCCTCACACCCCACCCTGCACATGGCCTCGTGGGGGAGAGACACAGGCATTGTCCCATCTCCACATGGCGCTCCTGCCCTCTTCATTACATGTAATGTGGCCCCTGGCTCTGGTTTACACAGCTGGATAGCAGAGGGTTTATATCATGGCGCCCCCCACGATCCCCTGCTCTGCTACCTGGGAAGAGCCTTGAGCTCTGCTACCTGGTTCATTAACAGAATGTCAGAATTACAGTGAAGACTGACACTGGTAGAGCAGCAGGCAGGGTGGGGGATGTAACAGTGCAGAACTGTAAGCCAAACGTCATCTGACAACTCCAAGTACCATAATAGTGCTCCTTAGTTGTCAGCCAGCATCTGTGTTAAAGGGCCTAGGTCCAGCTCTCCATAAATCAAGCTTATTGCTGTATAATGAAAAGTTCTACAACTTTCTAATAAACTTTGTCCCTGACTGATCCACACCGGCCTCTGCTGCCGGAGGAGGCATGTCATTTATCATGAGGCGCCGGCCATAACTTACCGGCCTCCTCCGGCAGAAGGCATAGGAATAATGTGTCCCCCCTAAGTGTTTCAATTCCTCATCACTTTCAAGATCTCTGCTTGCTGTCAGCATATATCTAATGCATCTCACCGCTGAGGGGTTGTTACAGCTGTATCCAGTCTAGAGAATCCATGGACTTGGACTTTACCGGCACTGATACATTGTAACAAACAGGACAGGAGGGAGACTTGTAATGTATTTTTTTTTTCAGTCAGGATCATTTATTCTGATTCTCGGACCAAGAGCTTACATTTTTCTGTTAGCAGCTGAATATTGAAGATTCATAGAAAGTTGGTTGAGGACGGTCGGTTGTCGGCGTGAGTCAGCTGGTTGTCAGGGTTTCACGCTCCTGTCTCTTGCCTTTCCCCTCAGTTGCAACCTGCAGGGAAGCGTCATCTGTAACAAGGCCGTCGTCCACAGCGGCGCCGATATTAAAGATTGCCTGCTCGGCTCCGGTCTTCGAATCAATAGTAAAGGTGAGTGATGTACAGAGCGGCGCGGGGGCCTACATTGTTATATCTGCCCCTCCTCCACGTCACCCTGGCCTCCTATGAGCACCCCCCTAATAAACACGCAGGGCACCCCAAGATCTGAGTTCAGAGGTTAGCACTGGATGGACACGTGAGCTCACACCCCGCGCTATTCTCCCTGTGACCCCTCAGTTTACACAGATCTGTAGCCGGAGAGCTGCTCATGTCTAAGGAATTGGGTCAAATTTCTAAAAACACAAAAGACGTCTAATTTCACGTTGTGTAAAACCACATAGTTCAGCGACGCTCCGGCTCCGCCGCACCCAGCTAAATATTGAGGGTTGAGTTCTGGGGAAGCTACGGCGCTGAAACGCCATCGGTAATAGTCTGGTCATTAAAGGGTTAAGTGCCCTGCGGCACATATGACAGGTTTAACGTGATCGTTCGGATATTCTGCGCACATAATAACGTCCATGGTTGCCATAATAGCCGCTCTATGTGGGGCGTGTGTGGTGCTATTGAAGCCTCAGAGTCTCATGGGGGGGGGTAGACTGGGATTTGTCTTCTGTGGGTGGTCTCAGCACAGTGGGAACTAAGTGTCAGTGCAGAATATAAGCAGATAAAATACACGGCTTCCGATTCCACCACCCAGAGACCGGCACGAGCGCCCCGCAGATGTAAGCGAAGCCTCTGCCATTGTAGAGCGCGGTGTAAATACTCACGCGGCTATTGTAAGCATCTGCAGGGTTGTGTCAACCAAAGTCATTGCTGATCTGGAGACCACCTCTAAAGCCAGACTCAACAGGCTCTGCGGGGGTCACGCTCGTCTGCAGGTGTACGAGGAGCGCAACTGGGGCTGAGCCAAATGATAGCCGCGCTCCGAAGATCCCCACTGCCAGTAATACTGTGTATGGGGATATACGGAGACAGTACTGGACCCTCCACATAGTACACAGGTGATGGCGGAATATCTAGGAGGGAAGACATGTAGAAAGTGATTAGTGGCAGCAATGACCTCATATTACAGGACCGCGCTGGAATTCAGAGAGCTCTGCACAAGCCATTCTGTCACCAATGTCTGTAAAGGCAACTGCATGGCCGGGGCTGGATGTTATACACCTGTGGTAATGGTAGACTGTATGGTTAGAGGCTGGATGTTATACACTGTGGTAATGGTAGACTACATGGTTAGAGGCTGGATGTTATACACTGTGGTAATGGCAGACTGCATGGTTAGAGGCTGGATGTTATACACTGTGGTAATGGTAGACTACATGACTAGAGGCTGGATGTTATACACTGTGGTAATGGTAGACTGTATGGTTAGAGGCTGGATGTTATACACTGTGGTAATGGTAGACTACATGACTAGAGGCTGGATGTTATACACTGTGGTAATGGTAGACTGCACGGCTAGAGGCTGGATGTTATACACTGTGGTAATGGCAGACTGCATGGTTAGAGGCTGGATGTTAATTACACTGTGGTATGGTAGACTGCATGGCTAGAGCTGGATGTTATACACTGTGGTAATGGTAGACTGCATGGCTAGAGGCTGGATGTTTATCACTGTGGTAATGGTAGACTGCATGGCTAGAGGCTGGATGTTATACACTGTGGTAATGGTAGACTGCATGGCTAGAGGCTGGATGTTATACACTGTGGTAATGGTAGACTGCATGACTAGAGGCTGGATGTTATACACTGTGGGTAATGGTAGACCTGCACGGCTAGAGGGTGGATGTTATCACCCTGTGGTAATGGTAGACTGCATGGTTAGAGGCTGGATGTTATATCACTGTGGTAATGGGCAGACTGTATGGTTGAGGCTGGATGTTATACACTGTGGTAATGGTAGACTGCACGGCTAGAGGGTGGATGTTATACCCTGTGGTAATGGTAGACTAACATGGCTAGAGGCTGGATGTTATACACTGTGGTAATGGTAGACTGCACGGCTAGAGGGTGGATGTTATAACCCTGTGGTAATGGTAGACTGCATGGCTAGAGGGTGGATGTTATACCCTGTGGTAATGGTAGACTACATGGCTAGAGGGTGGATGTTACCCTGTGGAATGGTAGACTGTATGGTTAGAGGCTGGATGTTACCGATGACTGGTGGTAATGGTAACTGGGACTGGTAGACTGCACTAGATGGGCTAGAGATGACTGTGGTTATACATGGGATGTTAGAGGCTGGATGTTATACACTGTGGTAATGGTAGACTGCATGGCTAGAGGCTGGATGTTATACACTGTGGTAATGGTAGAGATGGCTAGAGGCTGGATGTTATACACTGTGGTAATGGTAGACTGCATGGCTAGAGGCTGGATGTTATACACTGTGGTAATGGTAGACTGCATGGCTAGAGGCTGGATGTTTATACACTGTGGTAATGGTAGACTGCATGGCTAGAGGCTGGATGTTATACAGGCACTGTGGTAATGGTAGACTACATGATGGCTAGAGGCTGGATGTTATACACTGATGTTATACATGGTAATGGCTAGAGGCTGCTGGTAATGACTGCATGGCTAGAGGCTGGATGTGCACTGTGGTATAGACACTGTGGTAATGTAATGGTAGACTGCATGGCTAGAGGCTGGATGTTATACACTGTGGTAATGGTAGAGCTGCATGGGACTAGAGGCTGGGATGTGTATACACTGTGGGTAATGGTAGACTGCATGGGCTGCACTAGAGATGCTGGACTGTTAGCTGGATGTTATACCACTGTGGTAATGGTAGATGGTAGATGCTGCAGGCTGGCTAGAGATGACTAGAGGCTGGATGTTATACACTGTGGTAATGTAGAGCTGGAGACTGGACTGCATGGCTAGAGGCTGGATGTTATACACTGTGGTGGTAGACTAGGCTGGATGTTATACATGTTATACACTGCATGTATACACTGTGGTAATGGTAGCATGGCTGAGGCTGGATGTTATACACTGGTGGGTATAATGGTAGACTGCATGGCTATGACTGGGTGGGACTGTGGCTTATGTATACACTGTGTGGTAATGGCTAGACTGCATGGCTAGAGGCTGGATGTTATACACTGTGGTAATGGTAGACTGCACTGGCTAGAGGGCTGGATGTTATACCACTGTTTTTCTGTAATGTTAGATGCATGACTAGAGGCTGGCAGTTTATACACTGTGGTAATGTTAGACTGCATGGCTAGAGGCTGGAATGTTATACACTGTGGTAATGGCAACTGCATACTAGAGCTGGATGTTATACACTGTGGTAAGGGTAACTTGCATGGCTACAGGCTGATTTATACACTTGGTAATGGTAACTGCATTGTTGGCCATAGTGTGTAATGTATATTAATAGGAGGCTCCACTCAGGAACAGAATGTAAGAGGCTTCTAATCCTTGTCTGCTGCAGTCTGTCCCTGTCTGAGACTGTAACATTATATAGCGGTGTATTATAATATCTGCTGTCTCTTTTTCTCTGCAGAAAAACGTGTAAATGAGATCATTGTGGGGAACGAGCAGCTAATGGAGATCTAGTGTCGCCCCAGAAGAAGCCCCGCCCTCCTGCCATCCCCTCCCCCACACACCGGACTTATTTATATGATAATAAAGGATTGGGAGGTTTATTACAGAGATGTCTTTTCTGGGGGGCGCTGCCTGCACCCTATTACTTGCAGGGTCCTGTTCACAATTAATGAATTAATTTTAGTAAAATCAATGGTGAGAATCTGCTAGAGGCGGATGTCTGCAGTAATGATATGGCACTGGCAGTATGCTGCGGCCCGGTCCACACAATGTGTCACTCCCATCATCCAAGGAGCTCACAATCTAATCTTCCCATCAGGCACCCAGTGTCTCCGTCTGACAGATCTGAATATTGTAGTGAATACATTGGTGCTCGCTACTCCCAGTGCGTAGCTCAATGTGGAAACAATGTAGTCAATCTATAAATGGTCAGTAATGGCGCGGCCGCCTGCAGTGAGGGGCTGGCCCCGCCGCTCCAGTGACTCCCCCTCTCTGAGCAGTGAGGGGCTGGCCCCGCCGCTCCAGTGACTCCCCCTCTCTGAGCAGTGAGGGGCTGGCCCCGCCGCTCCAGTGACTCCCCCTCTCTGAGCAGTGAGGGGCTGGCCCCGCCGCTCCAGTGACTCCCCCTCTCTGAGCAGTGAGGGGCTGGCCCCGCCGCTCCAGTGACTCCCCCTCTCTGAGCAGTGAGGGGCTGGCCCCGCCGCTCCAGTGACTCCCCCTCTCTGAGCAGTGAGGGGCTGGCCCCGCCGCTTCAGAGACTCCCCCTCTCTGAGCAGTGAGAGGCTGGCCCCGCCGCTCCAGTGACTCCCCCTCTCTGAGCAGTGAGGGGCTGGCCCCGCCGCTTCAGAGACTCCCCTCTCTGAGCAGTGAGAGGCTGGCCCCGCCGCTCCAGTGACTCCCCCTCTCTGAGCAGTGAGGGGCTGGCCCCGCCGCTTCAGAGCCTGCCCCTCTCTGAGCAGTGAGGGGTTGGCCCCGCTGCTCCAGTGACTCCCCCTCTCTGAGCAGTGAGGGGCTGACCCCGCCGCTTCAGAGACTGCCCCTCTCTGAGCAGTGAGGGGTTGGCCCCGCCGCTCCAGAGACTGCCCCTCTCTGAGCAGTGAGGGGTGGGCCCCGCCACTCCAGTACCCTTCCCCTCTCTGAGCAGTGAGGGGCTGGCCCCACCGCCCAGAGACTGCCCCACTCTGAGCAGTGAGGGGGTGGCCTCGTCGCTCCAGAGACTCCCCCTCTCTGAGCAGTGAGGGGCTGGCCCCCACCGCCCCAGAGACGGCCCCTCTCTGAGTAGTAAAGAATCTGCAGCCACCTGCGAAGCGCAGATGTCTACTGTGCATGCACCGATAACGTCCACTTCAGCTCCTGCACAGTCGGCATCTGCGCTGCTCAGGTAGCAGTACATCCTGTGCGCTTGCTCCACTAATTGGAGTCCTGTCAATCAAGGTAAGGGGCAGTCTTGAGAAGAGGGGCCAGCCCCTCACTGCTCAGGGAGGCTGAATTTTTAATTTCTTTACTCAACTTTATTTGTGTGTATTTAATCCATCACACAGGTAACACAAATTAGAAGTAATGAGGACCTGTCAGCGCCCCACCAGCTATAATAGTGCGATGTGTGACACGGAACATATAATTTACCTCTCATTGTCTCCATCACTGCTGTCACATATCTGTACAAGAAGATATGGAGGAGACCCCACCTGAAATCCCGGTACATTATAGAAGATTATAGAAGCTGGGGTTACACATTGTGCCCCATATTCTGTATTATTATGGTAGTTATATTCTTGTACATAGGAGCAGTATTATAGTACTTATATTCTTGTACATAGGAGCAGTATTATAGTAGTTATATTCTTGTACATAGGAGCAGTATTATAGTAGTTATATTCTTGTACATAGGAGGTAGTATTATAGTAGTTATATTCTTGTACATAGGAGCAGTATTATAGTAGATATATTCTTGTACATAGGAGCAGTATTATAGTAGTTATATTCTTATACATAGGAGCAGTATTATAGTAGTTATATTCCTGTACATAGAAGCAGTATTATAGTAGTTATATTCTTGTACATAGGAGCAGTATTATAGTAGTTATATTCTTGTACATAGAAGCAGTATTATAGTAGTTATATTCTTGTACATAGGAGCAGTATTATAGTAGTTATATTCTTGTACATAGGAGCAGTATTATAGTAGTTATATTCTTATACATAGGAGCAGTATTATAGTAGTTATATTCTTGTACATAGGAGCAGTATTATAGTAGTTATATTCTTGTACATAGGAGCAGTATTATAGTAGTTATATTCTTGTACATAGGAGCAGTATTATAGTGGTTATATTCTTGTACATAGGAGGCAGTATTATAGTAGTTATATTCTTGTACATAGGAGCAGTATTATAGTAGTTATATTCTTATACATAGGAGCAGTATTATAGTAGTTATATTCTTGTACATAGGAGCAGTATTATAGTAGTTATATTCTTATACATAGGAGCAGTATTATAGTAGTTATATTCTTGTATATAGGAGCAGTATTATAGTGGTTATATTCTTGTACATAGGAGCAGTATTATAGTAGTTATATTCTTGTACATAGGAGCAGTATTATAGTAGTTATATTCTTATACATAGGAGCAGTATTATAGTAGTTATATTCTTGTACATAGGAGTAATATATTATTCAGTAATTATAGTAGTTATATTCCTGTAACATAGGAGCAGTATTATAGTAGTTATATTCTTGTACATAGGAGCAGTATTATAGTAGTTATATTCTTGTACATAGGAGCAGTATTATAGTAGTTATATTCTTGTACATAAGAGCAGTATTATAGTAGTTATATTCTTGTACATAGGAGCAGTATTATAGTAGTTATATTCTTGTAACATAGGAGCAGTATTATAGTAGTTATATTCTATACATAGGAGCAGTATTATAGTAGTTATATTCTTGTACATAGGAGCAGTATTATAGTAGTTATATTCTTGTACATAGGAGCAGTATTATAGTAGTTATATTCTTGTACATAGGAGCAGTATTATAGTAGTTATATTCTTGTACATAGGAGCAGTATTATAGTGGTTATATTCTTGTACATAGGAGCAGTATTATAGTAGTTTATTCTTGTAATAGGAGCAGTATTATAGTAGATGTAGTTATATTCTTGTACATAGGAGCAGTTTATAGTAGTTATATTCTTGTACATAGGAGCAGTATTATAGTAGTTATATTCTTGTACATAGGAGCAGTATTATGTAGTTATATTTGTACATAGGAGCTATATGTAGTTATATTCTTGTATATAGGAGCAGTATTATAGTGTTATATTCTTGTACTAGGAGCAGTATTATAGTAGTTATATTCTTGTACATAGGAGCAGTATTATAGTAGTTATATTCTTGTACATAGAGGTAGTATTATTAGTAGTTATATTCTTTACATAGGAGCAGTATTATAGTAGTTATATTCTTGTACATAGGAGCAGTATTATAGTAGTTATATTCCTGTACATAGGAGCAGTATTATAGTAGTTATATTCTTGTACATAGGAGCAGTATTATAGTAGTTATATTCTTGTACATAGGAGCAGTATTATAGTAGTTATATTCTTGTACATAGGAGCAGTATTATAGTAGTTATATTCTTGTACATAGGAGGCAGTATTATAGTAGTTATATTCTTGTACATAGGAGGCAGTATTATAGTAGTTATATTCTTGTACATAGGAGGCAGTATTATTGTAGTTATATTCTTGTACATAGGAGCAGTATTATAGTAGTTATATTCTCTGTACATAGGAGCAGTATTATAGTAGTATATTCTTGTACATAGGAGCAGTATTATAGTAGTTATATTTCTTGTACATAGGAGGCAGTATTATAGTAGTTATATTCTTGTACATAGGAGGCAGTATTATAGTAGTTATATTCTTGTACATAGGAGCAGTATTATAAGTAGTTATATTCTTGTACATAGTAGCAGTATTATAATAGTTATATTCTTGTACATAGGAGCAGTATTATAGTAGTTATATTCTTGTACATAGGAGGCAGTATTATAGTAGTTATATTCTTGTACATAGGAGGCAGTATTATAGTAGTTATATTCTTGTACATAGGAGCAGTATTATAGTAGTTATATTCTTGTACATAGCAGCAGTATTATAGTAGTTATATTCTTGTACATAGGAGCAGTATTATAGTAGTTATATTCTTGTACATAGGAGCAGTATTATAGTAGTTATATTCTTGTACATAGGAGCAGTATTATAGTAGTTATATTCTTGTACGTAGGAGGCAGTATTATAGTAGTTATATTCTTGTACATAGGAGCAGTATTATAGTAGTTATATTCTTGTACATAGGAGCAGTATTATAATAGTTATATTATTGTACATAGGAGCAGTATTATAGTAGTTATATTCTCTTACATAGGAGCAGTATTATAGTAGATATATTCTTGTACATAGGAGCAGTATTATAGTAGTTATATTCTTGTACATAGGAGCAGTATTATAGTTATTTAATCTGCACTTACACTTGGACATGACGTGAAGGACGATGAGAATACAATAATACATTAGTAAAATATTCCTGGTGCTGTACTGACAACCCAAATCTGCAGGATCTGGTGATTGTTTTCACCACATATTTTAATATTTTATATAACCAGCACATTTTGCCAGGTTCTATGAGGCACAGATCTGTGATCTCTTGTTTCCCGCAGTGTCCTGTACTGTGCTCCACTCACCTCTCCCACAGCCCCTCTACCATTGCCGTCCATGGACCCCCTCTGCCACCTCTCTCCTGCTCTTCCCCCACTTCCTCTAGGCTATGACACAATGTAATCAGTCCTTTCTCTTGTGTGTAAATGGTTAATTGTGTTTGGGTAAAAGGAAGGGGGGGTGGAGACCACCCAGCTGGTTACAAATTGGGAGGGTGCAGTGAACAGAGAGTAGAAAAGAGACAGGACAGAGGGCAAGCTAATTGTTCATTTATTCCATGTTGTATAAAGTGTTTGGATATCCCCCCCCCCCAGTCTGCTGCCTGCGCTGCAGTATTATTATTACAGTAGCCGGAGGCTCCAGCAGTGAAGGGGTGTATGATTGTAAAGCGAGGACATGTGATTAGGGTGCGGTAACAGAGCGCAGCGTGGGTGGTCAGGGCCTCAGAGCTGCGCTCTGTGGAGTTGAGGCGCCCAAGGGCAGAGGAAGGTGCTGCTTCTTAGAAACCAGGTGCCCTGGCAGAGGGGTGCGCGGGGAGACGACTGCAGAGGGGTGCGCGGGGAGACGACTGGCAGAGGGGTGCGCGGGGAGACGACTGGCAGAGGGGTGCGCGGGGAGACGACTGGCAGAGGGTGCGCGGGGAGACGACTGGCAGAGGGGTGCGCGGGGAGACGACTGGCAGAGGGGTGCGCGGGAGACGACTGGCAGAGGGGTGCACGGGAGACAACTAGGCAGAGGGTGCACGGGGAGACAACTGGCAGAGGGGTGCACGGGGAGACAACTGGCAGAGGGTGCACGGGGAGACAACACAAGGAGACGACTGGCAGAGGGGTGCACGGGGAGACGACTGCAGAGGGGCGCACGGGGAGACGACTGGCAGAGGGGCGCACGGGGAGACGACTGGCAGAGGGGTGCACGGGAGACAACACAAGGAGACGACTGGCAGAGGGGCGCATGGGGAGACGAACTGGCAAGAGGGGCGCACGGGAGACGACTGGCAGAGGGGCGCGCGGGGAGACGACTGGCAGAGGGGCGCGCGGGGAGACAAAACGAGGAGACGACTAGCAGAGGGGCGCACGGGGAGACAACTGGCAGAGGGGTGCACGGGAAGACAACTGGCAGAGGGTGCACGGGGAGACAACTGGCAGAGGGGTGCACGGGGAGACAACACAAGGAGACGACTGGCAGAGGGTGGCACGGGGAGACAACACAAGGAGACGACTGGCAGAGGGGTGCACGGGGAGACAACACAAGGAGACGAACTGGCAGAGGGGTGCACGGGGAGACGACTGGCAGAGGGGTGCACGGGAGACGACTGGCAGAGGGTGCACGGGAGACGACTGGCAGAGGGGTGCACGGGGAGACAACTGGCAGAGGGGTGCACGGGGAGACAACACCAAGGAGACGACTGGCCAGAGGGGTGCACGGGGAGAGACTGGCAGAGGGCGCACGGGGAGACGACTGCAGAGGGGCGCACGGGGAGACGACTGGCAGAGGGGCGCGGGAGACGACTGGCAGAGTTTACACTGTATGAATCTGGAAGACCCCCCCCAAATGTTGTCAGCCCCCAGTTCTGTGCCTCAGTTGTCAGGGACAGCAGTCCTGTGATTTATTAGCAGCGGCCTCACCAGTTCTGTCCCCGCACCGCCCAGCGTACGCCCCGCAGGTGACAGCTTCTGGTTAAGCTGACCATGGCAGTGGCATATTGCCTAAGAAGAAAAGGATCAGGCAGTTGAAAGTTAACATGCCCAATCATGATCTCCTCTGACGTTGTCAGGAGGCCACATACACATGAGATGACATAGATCCTTATGGGTACGGCAGCTGAAGGATGATAGGGGCTGTAGTTGCCTAAACAATAAGTTCTCATCAAGAGTCTCGGCTGTTAAGAGCCGATTACCCACATCACGCGATATCGGGCGCTGTAAGGACGGCCGTACCCGAGACATCGCAGATCCAGAGGCCGAGCCAAACATATCCCATCGCGGGGCCCCAAACCCCTCTGTGAATGGAGCGGTTGTGTGCATCCCGGTCCACAGCTCCATTCACTTCTATAAGGGGCCGATACAGACTCCGCTCCGTCAGCCTGTAGAAATGAATGCAGCAGTGGATCCATACAATTGGGGGTCCCTCTTCTTGGGATTGCAGGGGGTCCCAGCACTTGGACACCGGCCCCACCTTACCTGTAATACCGCACTGTGTGTACTTTACAGTGCACTGACTGACCTCAGCAGGTGGCTGATTTATTTGTGAAGGTTCTTTGTCAGTGTAATGATTATATAATATTTATGACAGGATTTTTGTTTGTTTTTTACGCCTTTGTGTAGGTTTTGTTGTTGTTACGTTGTCTTCACATCTGATAAACTGAGTGCCAATTTTATAAGCTTATTTAAAGGGAACCTGTCACCTCCTTTTCTGAAAATGAGCTGTTAACAGTACCTTAAAGTAGAGCCGAGTGTCATCCTAATGCTGTTGTTGAAACTGAGAACTGCCGGATGAAAACGCTGAAAACTGAACTTTTAATCTTGCTGCGCGGGCTTTCCGGTGTGGGCTTGAAGTCAAGGGGGCAGCGGCATCCTTGCTTCAAGTCAAGAAAGCCACTCCCCACTTGCGCTTGACTGACAGTTAGCCCGGGTGCCGGGATCGCGCAGTACTCAGTCGCGCAACGCATATGCGCGAGATTTCTGCGATCCCCGGCACCCGGGCTAACTGTCAGTCAAGCGCAAGTGGGGAGTGGCTTTCTTGACTTGAAGCAAGGATGCCACTGCCCCCTTGACTTCAAGCCCACACCGGAAATCCCGCGCAGCAAGATTAAAAGTTCAGTTTTCAGCGTTTTCATCCGGCAGTTCTCAGTTTCAACAACAGCATTAGGATCACACTCGGCTCTACTTTAAGGTACTGTTAACAGCTCATTTTCAGAAAAGGAGGTGACAGGTTCCCTTTAAGGGGCTGTCCGCTTTTATGATATTCTCCTCCGGACTCCCGACACCCCCACAGATCAGCTGTTTGACGAGGCCATGGTGCTCGTGTGAGCGCTGCGTCCTCTTCAATGTTTACCTGCTCGCCGTCCGCTTTGTAGTAAGGTGCTCGGTAATTACAGTTTCCTTCCTCATGTGGTGAATGTAATTTCCCTGCAAAGCAAACGACGTGACAGTAAACACTGCAGAGGACGCAATGCTTGCACCAGCTCCATGGCCTCTTTATACAGCTGAACGCTGAGGGGCAACCTAATAAATATAATATACTATACGTATACTATGGACTCTTTACTGTAAGAGCAGTGAGACTATGGGCTCTTTACTGTAAGAGCAGTGAGACTATGGACTCTTTACTGTAAGAGCAGTGAGACTGTGGGCTCTTTACTGTAAGAGCAGTGAGACTATGGACTCTTTACTGTAAGAGCAGTGAGACTATGGACTCTTTACTGTAAGAGCAGTGAGACTATGGACTCTTTACTGTAAGAGCAGTGAGACTATGGACTTCTTTACTAAGAGCAGTGAGACTATGGCTCTTTACTGTAAGAACAGTGAGACTATGGACTCTTTACCGTAAGAGCAGTGAGACTGTGGACTCTTTACCGTAAGAGCAGTGAGACTGTGGACTCTATGAGCAGTCTTTACTGTAAGAGCAGTGAGACTATGGACTCTACTTACTGTAAGAGCAGTGAGACTGTGGCTCTTTACTGTAAGAGCAGTGAGACTATGGACTCTTTACTGTAAGAGCAGTGAGACTATGGACTCTTTACTGTAAGAAGCAGTGAGAGACTATGGACTCTTTACTGTAAGAGCAGTGAGACTATGGACTCTTTACTGTAGTGAGACTATGGACTCTTTACTGTAAGAGCAGTGAGACTATGGACTCTTACTGTAAGAGCAGTGAGACTAGACTATGACTATGACTCTCTGTAAGTAAGAACAGTGAGACTATGGACTCTTTACCGTAAGAGCAGTGAGATGGACTCTTTACCGTGTGAGACTGTGGACTCTTTACCGTAAGACAGTGAGACTTTACTGTAAGAGCAGTGAGACTGTGGGCTCTATACTGTAAGAGCAGTGAGACTATGACTCTTTACTGTAAGAGCACAGAGACTATGGACTCTTTACTGTAAGAGCACAGAGACTATGGGCTCTTTACTGTGGACTATGGTCTCTTTACTGTAAGAGCACAGAGACTATGGGCTCTTTACTGTAAGAGCACAGAGACTATGGAGCTCTCTGCCAGAGGCTGTGATGGGGCAGGATCTTACTGGTGAGGGTAGTAATATTAGAAGGTATAATTACTAGATTTCTGGAGAAGAGTCACGGATCCATTTATTCAGGTTCCCAGATTTGGCGTTCGAGGAACTTTCTACGTCATGAGTTTTCCCTCCCCTGGATCTGTACTCTAGGATAATAGACTGGAATGGATGAATGGAAACATTGTCTTTGTTAGGTTTCATTATTTTAGTAGTATCGGCTTTTAGAATAGCCAAAAAAAGTAGATGAATGTTGGCCGAACCTGCCGATTTTAGCAGGGCTGACCGACCACCCAATGCGTATGGGTCCACCCTGCTCTCCCCTGATGTCAGATGTTGAGGAAGGATTGAGATTTCCACATACCTGAGATAAGCTACTGCCAGAGGAGTCTGGAGGGGACATGGGGGTCTAGCAGAGGCTTATTCCCCTCTCAGCACATGCATGCTTTCCCAATTTCCGATTTGCATTTTGGCATAGAAAAGTCAAAAATAATGGCAAACGCCAGATTATTGCTAAAATGTTAAACTTTTCTTGTCCGCCAGTATTGCAAGTGCCAAAAAAGAGTTAAAAGATAAAATCCTGAGCATCCACTTCTCCTCCTTCCTGGCTGATGGGGTTAGGTTCCTGCATAGTCGTCTCTGACGACCCTTATAATTATCAAGAAGGAAAAGGAGGGGCAAAGGTGCACAGAGTGGCTTGGGCCCACCCTCGGTGCACTTAACTGCTCATTTGCATATGAATAGAAGGTAACGGATCGCTAAGTGAAAGGTTTCATTATATTCAGCTGCCGGGTGTATCAGGGACTTTCCTGCTGACACACTCCCTTTAATTGGAGCTGTATCAGTCTCTATACGGTGAGCTCCCCCCTAGTGGTGTCATGTATATCTATGGCTGTGTGAAGGGGCGCAAGGGATTTGGAAGTCTTAGGCTAGTTTCACACTAGCGGCAGCACGGATCCAGCGGGTGAAGGGGCCTGCCGGATCCGTGGAGCCACAGGTGCATGTGTGGGGCCGGAACCATGCTTCGGCCCCATTCGCTGTAATGGGGGCGGGCCGCGAATCTGGCCGCAGCATGTTAACCCCTCCTGAGAGGCGGCCGGAACGAAAATACAACATGTGCCCCTTCACCCGCCGGATCCGTGCTGCCGCTAGTGTGAAGCTAGCCTTAAAAGGGTTATCCAGAAAGTGATAATGACCTATCCTCAGGTGATCAGCGGGGGTCCTGGGTGTCAGACCCCTGACGATCAGATATTGATGAGGTTAGGTCATCATTACACATTACCTACATAACCCTGTACTAATTCTGCCCCTGATTCACACTTCACTAATATAATGTGGTTCTGCTCTCTGCTATTACTTGGGACAACATGGGATGAGCAGATTATAGATTATTGGATCCAATATTCTATTCCACCATTTCTTCTTTCCATCTGTTCCTGGGAAAGCTGGGTGGAAGTCACTATGGTCCCCATTACAGCCCTTACACAATTTGTCACTTGGCTTCCCCGGATCTTCGCAGTTATACAGTGATCTCAGAGTTGTCAGGAGCTGTCATGGAGGCCATATTGGTTGTCGCCCAGCTCATGAAGAAGCGGCTGACCTGAATTTTCTCCTCTGACTGTTAATAAGACTTGTGCGCCGTTCCTTTACATCTGCGCCTGGGCCGGCCACGCTCCCTGTGTGCCCCGTGTAGGCAGATTTACTGGGCTCAGTGTTGGCAAACATGGCGCTGGGTTATTTTGTAACTTTCTGGAAGAAATGACACAACGAGCTGCTTCTCTGCCGGCGAAATAAAAGATTGTGAAGGCTGCACACAGCCCCTTACTGCCACCTGCTACTCCCTGCCCCCCCTCCACCCAGACACAAAACAAAACGCAACAACAAAAGACCCCCAAAATCTTAAAGGAGCCATTCATCAGCGCCACAAAAGAGGGACGTAATACGTTATTATAATTAGTCTTGGGTGGTACAACTTGCCGTGTTAACCCCTTCCCTGCCAAGGTGCAGGCTGTAGTGCTGCACTCAGTGCCACTGTATCCTGCGGCTGTGCAGCGATGACGCCCCATGTGCACAGCGTCTATAGGTGTGCGCCCCCTATGGTACAACTCTGACTGCTACATTGTGACCCGACGGTCATTCTCCTGCTCACTACACTGCTCAATTGTGGGCATCAGGAACAAACATTCCTATGAATGCTCGTTCCCGATAATCGGACCGTGTACAAGTGCCGCCGATCACCGGATGAACGAGTAAAGCTCTCATTCATCGGGTGCAATGATGTCTCATGTGGACACACAGAACGCCCTGCTGCCCAGAGATGACTGAGGTGCTGCATGAACCATCAGGTCACCCAAATAATGAATCTGTATGAACAGGGACGATAGCACTCGCCATCACTCATGCAGTAAGTGCAGCGCTTCACCTCCACTGACAAGCAGGCAATTATCAGGAAGGACGAAGAACCCTTCCTTCCCGATCATTGCCTGCTAGTCGGTGCAGTAAACGCGCCTTTACTATTCCATACTCACACCTGCAACTTTGACGACGAGTCGCTGTGAAGTCCTAAACTTAAAGGGGTCCCCCACAAGCATAGGTGATAAATGTATGGGCGTTGGGGGTCTGACTGCTCGGACCACCACAAGAACAGGAGTCCATGCATCTCCTGTGTGAACAGTGCTGTAGTTTGTGTGACTAGCTCCATTCACTTCTATGGAACGCCATGCTCGGCAGTTCATATAGAATGAACGGAGCAGTGGTCACACATGTCCACCATTACTCCATACACGTATAGAACCCCTGCTCTCGTGGAGCGCTGGCCACACATTCGCACTAATGCTCCATTCACCCTGGATTTCACCCTGGATTCATGGGGGTCCCATAGGTCGTACCCCTGGTGATCACACAGGTGATAAATGTTGTTAATGAGAAAATCCTTTAAAGGGGTTCTCCAAGTTATATTTACTGATGACCTATCCTCAGGATCCTTCAAACCAGCACCTGGATCTGAATATTTTTGTAATTGCATGTAATTAAATATTTAGCATAGCCACTGAGTTATTCAGTAAAATGTATCTGTATAGCGCCACCTGCTGTTTGTTTTAACTTTTATTTAGTTGACCTGCTCACTGAGAAGGCCGCACATGCTCAGTTTCACCCTTCAACTGCTTCCTGAGCTGTGATAGGGAGAGCATGGACACGCCCCCTGTACTGCAGCAGAAAGGACACTCCCCTTGAGCTGTCAGCTTGATATAAATCTAGCAGAGCAATGACTCTGGAGATCTCTGGATCCATGTGAGGTACAGGGCTGGTTCCAGCTTTGTTAGAAAGAGACTGTCATGTCCTATATGATGTCTGAGTTTCACTTTTTACATTATAGCTGCCACCTGACGACTCTTTTGTGTCACCTTCCAATATGAAAAGTTCCCCAACTTTCTAATCTACTCCTCACCATCTTCACAATCTCTGCTTCCTGTCAGTGACAGGCAGCATTCTTATTTGCTGAAAACATATCCTGACCCAGTGCTGCTCACACAGCTGAGCATCTGCTACAGTTGTATCTGGTCTAGAGGATCCTCTGTGATGTATATCTCCAGTACCCCAGCCTGCTCGGTGTTACCTGCACTGACACACTGTAACAAGCTATGCTGTGCTGCTGCTGATGTGCTTGGCTGAGGACGGCACAGCTGCATGCTTTAAGGACAAGTCACTGATTCATAAATCTGCAGTAGGAAGAGCTCGGCGTTGAGCAATGTGTCATTCAGAGCCGCGTCTATGAGGAGAGTTCACAGGAGGACAGGCCCATCATCCCGTCCGTGAAAATACACAAGAGCGTGATCATTATCATTCACTAATGTCATCCTCCAGGAGAGACAGAAAACGCCAGAAAATTCCTACTGGAAAATGCCGGTGGACGGAATGAAAACGTGGGTGCATTTTATATTCAGAGGGAGGTCAAAGAGTTAAATAACCCGAAGCTCACGAGTCACAGGTAACCTAGAGGGAAGGTTATAATACTTCATGTGAATCCCAACCGACCAAGGCCACATGTTAGCGAGGGGTCTCCATTTTGGTGAAAATAATGATATGACTTGCCATAATAATGCTCAGACTATAGTACCGCCATCTCTATGCGTAAATCATACCAGTAAAAATATGACAAACACAGAACCACCGTATAAAGCAATGCAGGGGGCCATGGGGTCATGAGGAACGGACACCCCCCCAGGTGTAGAAGCTATAATACAGACTCTAAAAATGGCCGACCTCATGATGTCATTGCCCCATATAAAACTATAACGGTCTCCGTGTCCCTCCATTCAGAGACTCATCCAGCCGGCAGCTCATCTGCCATGTACATCATGCTGGTTCCAGGGCTGCTCACCCTAAGGGCTCATGCACACGAACATATTTTCTTTACGTGTCCATTCCGATTTTTTTGCGAACCGTATACGGAACCATTCATTTCAATGGGTCTGCAAAAAAAAAAAGATGGTACTTCGTGTGCATTCCGTTTCCGTATGTCCATATTTCCGTTCCGCAAAAAAATAGAACATGTCCTATTATTGTCCGCATCAAGGACAAGGATAGGACTGTTCTATTAGGAGCCAGCTGTTCCCTTCCGCAAAATATATAATGCACTCGGATGTCAACCGTATTTTTTGTTGACCGCAAAATACATACAGTCGTGTGCATGAGCCCTAAGGCAAATGAGGATCTGCTACCACTGGACTAATAGGATAAGGGGCCCGGAGCCTTTCCCATCCTGATATCCTGCAGAATGCAGTGGATCTCTAATGAACTAAGGGTTAATAGCCGGAGCAGTTACCTCTTGTGAGCTGCGTCTGTACCTCTAAACCGCAGGAACAGGGGGCGTGTCAGGGGCGTCCCAGAGAATCTCTGCAGTCTGGGAGAATAAGCCGGACTCTTACCTATAAAAGGGATAAAACAAGGGGTCAGTCGATCGCTGCCGGATTCCAATTTCCTCCCCAATACAATAACTGATAATAACGTTTCACGGCCTCATCTTGGGGGTCCCATCTCCGCCCCTGCTCCCCACTATTTACTCCATTTCAGACTGTCTGCCTTTATTTCTGCGGTCGCCCACAACATCCCCTCAGGCAGCCGGACCCGGTGGTCACTGCAGAGGCTGAACCTTGTAACCTTTAATTACGGCCACCAGTGACCTCCTGACCTCCAGATTCGGACACATTGACGGAAGGTTTGGGGGGTTACCCCGCTGTCTACAGAACTGCACCCGCTACAGGCAGAGGGGCCCAGGTAGGCATCAGGCAGGCACAGCGAGGATGCTGACCATATACTCAGTTACTGTAAGGAAATACGGCAATTTTACACAAAAAGTAAACTAGACATAAATTAGATAATCCTGAATTCCACATTTTATACTCCAGTCACACCCGGAGCTGCATTCAAATCAATGCTGATAACCAAGTCAGTGATGTGATGTGTGATAACTGTACCGACCAGCTCATGGAGCGTTATCTACAGCGCCTGGAGTGAATGCTTCATATTACAGCAGAGCATGCTGGGAACCAACAGGTGGCAGCAGTGAGACGTAACCAGAGATCTAATGTGCAACCAGAAGAATGACAAACGCAGCTCTGGATGTGACTGGAGCAGGGACGTGACTATACAGGGTGCAGAAAGTGCAGCCTCATCTGGGTCCAGGAGCCTGAGGGGCCCATTAGGTCTCTTCCTAAAAAGAGGAAGAGGGGTAATGTATCAAACATGGTGGATTGGGGCCCCAGAGCAACAAGTGACTTCTGGACTGGAGTAGAAAGCAAAATTACACAAAAAAATAAGATTAAGGCCTCTTAACACAAACTTATTTTTTGCGGACTTCGATGTGAAAAATGCAGACCCATTCATTTCTATGGGTCCGCAAAAAAATGCGGACAACACACCATGTTCTGTCCGCATCCGTATGCCCATAAAAAAAAAAAAAATAGAACATTTCCTATTCTTGTCCGTATTACGTACTGTTCTATTAGGGGCCAGCTGTTCCGTAAAATACAACGTTCATGTGAAACTGGCCTAAATGTAATGAAATGAGGATGACAAGTGAAGCCCCCCCAATATGCTGAGGCCGGGGCCACATCACCGCTGTGCTCTGTATCTAAGCCTGTGTGATACTGTCTGCTGAGCTGTGTATCTAAGCCTGTGTGATACTGTCTGCTGAGCTGTGTATCTAATCCTACCATGTGATACCGTCTCTTGAGCTGTGTATCTAATCCTATCCTGCGTGATACTGTCTGCAGAGCTGTGTATCTAATCCTATACTGTGTGATACTGTCTGCTGAGCTGTGTATCTAATCCTATCCTGTGTGATACTGTCTGCTGAGCTGTGTATCTAATCCTATCCTGTGTGATACTGTCTGGTGAGCGGTGTATCTAATCCTATACTGTGTGATACTGTCTGCTGAGCGGTGTATCTAATCCTATCCTGTGTGATACTGTCTGCTCAGCTGTGTATCTAATCCTATCCTGTGCGATACTGTCTGCTGAGCCATGTATCTAATCCTGTGTGATACTGTCTGCTGAGCCATGTATCTAATCCTATCCTGTGTGATACTGCCTGCTGAGCTGTGTATCTAATCCTATCCTGTGTGATACTGTCTGCTGAGCTGTGTATCTAATCCTATCCTGTGTGATACTGTCTGCTGAGCTGTGTATCTAATCCGATCCTGTGATACTATCTGCTGAGCTGAGTATCTAATCCTATCATGTGAGATACTGTCTGCTGAGCATCTAATCCTATCATGTGTGATACTGTCTGCTGAGCTGTGTATCTAATCCTATCCTGTGATACTATCTGCTGAGCTGAGTATCTAATCCTATCATGTGAGATACTGTCTGCTGAGTATCTAATCCTATCATGTGAGATACTGTCTGCTGAGCATCTAATCCTATCCTGTGTGATACAGTCTGCTGAGATGTGTATCTAATCCTATCCTGTGTGATACTGTCTGCTGATCTGTGTATCTAATTCTATCCTGTGTGATACAGTCTGCTCAGCTGTGTATCTAATCCTATCCTGTGCGATACTGCCTGCTGAGCTGTGTATCTAATCCTGTGTGATACTGTCTGCTGAGCCATGTATCTAATCCTATCCTGTGTGATACTGCCTGCTGAGCTGTGTATCTAATCCTATCCTGTGTGATACTGCCTGCTGAGCTGTGTATCTAATCCTATCCTGTGTGATACTGTCTGCTGAGCTGTGTATCTAATCCTATCCTGTGATACTATCTGCTGAGCTGAGTATCTAATCCTATCATGTGTGATACTGTCTGCTGAGCTAAGTATCTAATCCTATCCTGTGTGATACTGTCTGCTGAGCTGTGTATCTAATCCTATCAGTGTGATACCGTCTCCTGAGCTATGTATCTAACCCTATGTCTTGATTTTCATGCTCGTGTTCACATGTGAAGGATTTGATGATGATTGGCGTTCCCTCGTTTCTACACATTTGGTGATATTTTCGGGGGGCCCGTCCCCCCCATGTTGTGTACTTTATGTTTTATTCCACCCTTTCTGGACAGTTTATGTCACGTAAGCGCCTGTGCCGTGGACGTGAGGGGGGTTAAGTCCGCCCCTTCTGTAAATAAGCTGTTCCCGTCTCCTGGTGTCTTTGGTATATTTGTCTTTCTATCATTTTGGATCTGTGTCTGTGTAAATAAATGCCCCCTCCCCTGCTCTACGGTTGGGTGCAGTCTACCCGGAGGGGCCCCATGTGAGGCCTGCATCGTTCGGGGCCATGTGGAAGAGTTCTGCAGCGGCGGGTCATCCCGCCTGTTTACATAGGAGCTGGCAGGCCGGGGATGAAGACCTCCCTCAGTTTGTTAGGGTTCCTGTCATCCCTCCACCAGCCTCACACGCTCCTCAGGCTGTGCCAGATGGGGGCGATCTCCAAACCTGCTGCACCCCCAGATCAGAGCCCAGCACCCCACAATACAGAGCGGCTACACTGACACACAGTAACAAAGCCTCAGCTCCTGGTCTGGACAGGTATCCCAATATTATGGCTGAACCTCGCCCACATTTATTTCCTACAATTTCTGACTTTTTGATGCTATAATCTGCAGAGCGTCTCGTCACAGAGCGTCTCGTCTGCCCTTTACCCTGTGCACGTCCTGCAGTCTTCACCTTAATCAGGACGCGAGGTCTTCCCTTCACCCCCGGAGTCAGTATTTGGGGTCCTGTGCTGAGAGTGAGCCGGAGTGTGATGGAGCAGGATGGACCCAGAACAGGAGGCATGTGCACGAGGCAGCGCCACCACAGGGAGAATGAGGTATTACACCGGTCCTCTGCAGCAAGAGACCCACTTTATAATCATTCTCCACCCTGACCATGAGGTGGCGTCGCTGAACAGGACCCCAATATTAACCCCCAGTGTATGACTATGGGCTATTAAACTGGACAGGCCCGAACGGTCACTTGTACGTGTCCTCCACCCATCTGTTTCCCATTACTGCTCCTCTGGCGCACAGAACCGCTCTCCCGATGCACAGTGGACAGTACCGCTCCTCCGGCGCACAGTACCGATCTCCCGATGCACAGTGGACAGTGCCGCTCTCCCGATGCACATTGGACAGTACCGCTCCTCCGGCGCACAGTACCGATCTCCCGATGCACAGTGGACAGTGCCGCTCTCCCGATGCACAGTGGACAGTACCGCTCCTCCAGCACACAGTACCGCTCTCCTGATGCACAGTGGACAGTACCGCTCCTCCAGCACACAGTGCCGCTCCCCCGATGCACAGTGGACAGTACTGCTCCTCCGGCACACAGAACCGCTCTCCCGATGCACAGTGGACAGTACCGCTCCTCCGGCACACAGAACCGCTCTCCCGATGCACAGTACCGCTCCATCCGGCACACAGAACCGCTCTCCCGATGCACAGTGGACAGTACCGCTCCTCCAACGCACAGAACCACTCCTCCGGCACACAGAACCGCTCCTCCGGCACACAGAACTGCTCCCACGATGCACAGTAGACAGTACCACTTCTCTGGCGAACTGAACCACTCCTCTGGCGCACAGAGGACAGTATTGCTCTTCCGCACAGAACTGCTCTTCCAGCGCACAGTACTGCTCCCCCGGCACACAGTACCACTCCTCGGCCAGGATATGAGATGTGCGCTCAGAAGCTCTGTGGGTGGCGAGGAACACGCTGAGGTCGGCAGACTGTAACCACCAACGCCACTCGATCCTCTGAATAAAAATAGGAGCCGTTCCCCGGACCGCACCGAAAATAACAGCGGCATCACCGGATCTGGGCCCGGCCCTGGGTACTCCTGCCATGTCCTGAGCCAGATCAGCAAAATCATGTCACCGGGTCAGAACCGCACGACTCATATACAGACGTCCGAAAATAATACCCCCAGGTCTCTGAGACTGTACCACACATCACAAGCTTAGATACCACATCTCAACAGACAGTATCAATATTATGGGCTTAGATACACAGTTTAGCAGGCAGTATCACCGATGATAAGACTGGATACACAGCTCAGCAGACTGTATCACACATGATGGGATTAGATACAAAGCTCAGCAGACAGTACCACCAGTACATGATTAGATACACAGCTCAGGAGGGAGTATCCAACATGACAGGATTAGATACACTGCACACATTACCTGGGCAGTCAAACTTTTCCGTTATACACAGGTGAGGTTTCGTACACGTGTCAGGAAACTGCGCCTCTGTAGAATAAAATGTGGTAAATCACATGACCAGTACCGGGTCATGCACACGGCTGTTGCGGTTTTTGAGCTCCGCTGCGTTGCACATTTTGGGGCCTCTATGGAGCGGTCCAATCCCTGTGCGTTATACAGACAAGAACAGGATGTTCTATATTTTTACGGGGCCGCGGAACAGACTTACGGACGCGGACAGCACGTGGTGAACTGCGCAACTTCTACCGCAGCACTGAAGTGAAAAAACACGGATTGGATGTGGTCCAAAAATACCTTGTGCGTGAGGCCTAACACAGTTTTTGTGCCTCGTTCGCTGCCTGGAGCTGCGCCTATACAGCCGCGTCCATCACGCCGTTTACTCAGATTTTGCACATGACTTGTGCCACCCCCGTGCGTTTTTCCCGCTGCTTAGTAAGTTTTTTCTGCACAGATTTTTATATAACACTTTAAACAGGCACTTTCTTTCCTGACATTTTTCATTTTCTGATAATATAGAAAAAAAAGCAAGAACCGTAAATTTTAAAAACACCAGGGAAGAAACTTTTTGTTGTAGTTCAGACATAAAGTAACATCTGGAGGCCTAAAAAACGCTTCAAAACCAGGGACCTGAGTCTCTCGCCCTCAGGGTCTATTCACACACACAGGTTTTGTTCAGGTTTTGGATGCAGATACCGGTAATGAGCATAAGGGGGAGAATGTATAAAGGACAAATGCTGCTTGAACTGCTGGTGTGAACACTCCCTAAGACCAGGCAGTTGCGGTACCGCTTATGTCTCTCAATAGACGCTGAGGAGAATTTAGTGACGTTACCACAGAGCTCCGGGCTGGAGGCTCCTCTGAGCAGCTCTATATCCTCCTCACACAGGGGCCCCTGCCCCGATATACCTCTGTACTCCCATCACCGCTCCGCCCGTCAGCTGTCGCCATGACGTCTCCCTCTGAGGTAATACCCGCCAAAAGCTGCAGATCTCGCTGATTGGCTGTTCGGACTGTCACTCATGCCATCACTGTGCTTAATGCTTACTTTTCTTGGGCGGGACTCTTTTCTATTGGCTGCGCTCTACGCGGGGGTGTGGCCTAGAATGATCTGTCAGGCTGTTTTTTCTGTCGGCGCTGCAAACTGAACTACCTTTCCCATCATTCCTCACCGTCCAAACCTCAGGTTATAGATACCCTCCTCTGAGGAGGCAGAAAAGGTGAGTGCGAACAAGTGTCATGGCGGATGGATGTGATACTGCTGAACCATGTATCTAATCCTGTCATGTGTGATACTGTCTGCTGAGCTGTATCTAATCCTGTCGTGTGTGATACTGTCTCCTGAGCTGTGTATCTAATCCTACCATGTGCAATACTGTCTGCTGAGCTGTGTATCTAATCCTCCCCTGTGTAATACTGTCTCCTGAGCTGTGTATCTAATCCTATCCTGTGCGATACTGTCTGCTGAGCTGTGTATCTAATCCTCCCCTGTGTAATACTGTCTACTTAGCTGTGTATCTAATCCTATACTGTGTGATACTGTCTGCTGAGCTGTGTATCTAATCCTATCCTGTGTATTACTGTCTGCTGAGCTGTATCTAATCCTATCCTGTGTGATACTGTCTACTGAGCTGTGTATCTAATCCTACCCTGTGTGATACAGTCTGCTGAGCTGTGTATCTAATCCTACCATGTGCAATACTGTCTGCTGAGCTGTGTATCTAATCCTATCCTGTGTGATACTGTCTACTTAGCTGTGTATCTAATCCTATACTGTGTGATAGCTCAGCAGACAGTATCACACAGCATAGGATTAGATACATAGCTCAGCAGACAGTATCACACATGATAGGATTAGATACACAGCTCAGCAGACAGTATAACACAGGATAGGATTGGATACACAGCTCAGCAGACAGTATCACACAGGATAGGATTAGATACACAGCTCAGCAGACAGTATCACACAGGATAGGATTAGATACACAGCTCAGCAGACAGTATCACACAGGATAGGATTAGATACACAGCTCAGCAGACAGTATCACACAGGATAGGATTAGATACACAGCTCAGTAGACAGTATCACACATGATAGGATTAGATACACAGCTCAGCAGACAGTATCGCACAGGACAGGATTAGATACACACCTCAGCAGACAGTATCACACAGGATAGGATTAGATACACAGCTCAGTAGACAGTATCGCACAGGGCAGGATTAGATACACGGCTCAGCAGACAGTATCACACAGGATAGGATTAGATACACACCTCAGCAGACAGTATCACACAGGATAGGATTAGATACACACCTCAGCAGACAGTATCACACAGGATAGGATTAGATACACAGCTCAGTAGACAGTATCGCACAGGGCAGGATTAGATACACGGCTCAGCAGACAGTATCACACAGGATAGGATTAGATACACAGGTCAGTAGACAGTATCGCACAGGGCAGGATTAGATACACACCTCAGCAGACAGTATCACACAGGATAGGATTAGATACACAGCTCAGTAGACAGTATCACACAGGATAGGATTAGATACACACCTCAGCAGACAGTATCACACAGGATAGGATTAGATACACAGCTCAGTAGACAGTATCGCACAGGGCAGGATTAGATACACGGCTCAGCAGACAGTATCACACAGGATAGGATTAGATACACAGGTCAGCAGCCTGGAAGTAGAGGGCGCACATGGCCAACATTGAGCTAACGCCCCCTCTGCTGGCCACAGGTAGTACTGCGCCGGGCGCTGCTGGCAGTTTATATCCTGAGGCGTAGGTGAGAATTTTTTTCTGCAGGTGTTAATATAAATATCTCCTGTTATTAATGTGTTTCCTCCTCTAGAAGATGTCTGTGTATAGGATGGATATAGAGAACACAATATATAGACCATCTGCAGCCGCATAATCTTAAATGTGCATTTCTTACATAGAATAGCTTCATACATAAGGCGTGTACGGAGGCAGCGATCACATGTGGAAGTCGCCATCCAGACCGCCATCTGATGCCTCCTCACCACCTCCATAAGATTCATGGCAGGGCCTTGGTGACTGAGCGGGGATGTCCCAGAATAGTTCCGATATCTGCGCGCACAGCGGGATGGATGGAAATCCAGAGACACCGGGAGACGGAACAATTCATCTCAGTTCTTCCCTAATTGCTGCAAGATGGCCGAGGAAGCGCCGGGATTTTTGGGGCTGTATTTTCTGACACAATGTTTGTGCAGTGATGTGATGCGTGTGAAATGGATCATTTAGCGGCTGGGAGGGAGAGAGGGGCCCCGGCTTTTATAGAAATACACACATCCCTTACATAAATAATCCATTTCAGCTCTGCAATCTTGTTCTATAAACATCTGTCTGAAAAAATCAGCTGAAATTGGGGAAGGCTGAGCGCAGGACGGGCGCACGCTTCCCCAAAAAAATCAAGAAATGTTTCCTTTCCTCCAATAAATGCAAAATGTATCAATCGGAATCCCCGTGGAATGATACATTGTATCTCTTTCTGAGTCTGTATCTATTTTTGTTTAATTTTAAGAATGAATTTTTCATTTTCTCTTCCTGTGCAGAATTTGGGGGCGCCCCTGAAGTCTGGGTGTTCTGCCTGGCGGAGGGGCTGTGTGTTTTTGTCTCTGCCTTACAATAGCCGGTTGCAGCTGTCTCTGTGCAGTCTGTCTGTTTGCACCACTAAATAAGAGATGAGGGGCGATGTGGGAAGGGTGGGTTCAGGCTGTTTGGACAGAGCAGGGTGGTAAGAAATTTGTAGCATTTGGAGGTCTGTGGAGCAGAATTCCTGTAAAAGTTGTGCGGCTTCTATGTTGAAGCCCCCTCCCTCCCCTCCTGTCCCCTCATTGATTTGAGAGGGCGCTGCCTGGGTGGTCTCCTCGCTCCCTCCTCACTTTGGGGAGCTGTTGCTTAGCAGCTAATAATAGGAGTTGTTTAGAGAGTAATTTGCCTCTACCCTGGCCAATGAGAACCTCCACACATTTCCATGCGCCCCCCTCCCCTCTCCTTCCCTTCCTCTCGCTCTTTACAGGCTCAGTAGAGTAGCCTTAAGCACAGATGCTGAGAGGCCGGACACCGGATCACACAGGGCAGAGCTGTGCCATCATCTTCCTCACTGCCAGGGACTGTCTCTGGGACTCCATCCTGCCAGTCTTCTTGCCTGTTGTGTTGGCTGTGTGATTTGCATTGCATCGGAGCTGGAAAGCATGAAGGAGAAGACCTCAGGATCTAAGGAATTGCCCACCTAGATGGAAACCCCCTCGTATTCCCTGTCCCGACGGATGCTGCTCCCTTGTGCATGGATTATTTTGTGTTGATCGATCTCCTGAGTCGGTGATTTTTGGCGTATCCGCAGGACAACCCCTTGAATCTCTGCTGCTTGTGATCCCCCCCACTGCTTGCTATAGGATACCAATGGCCTCTGTTCCCCCCAACACGGGGGAAAGAGGCTTTACAGATTTACCTCCGGGCCAGAAAACTTCCCACCCGGCTGCGGGATCTGATCTGCTGCGGAGACCCAGCTATTGTCACGCTGCTTTTGCACTTAAACAGATATCTAAGGTAAGTTGTCGTCGTCTGTCATTAGGGAGTTGTCAGGGGCTCTCACCCATAGGTGCCGTAGCTGGGGATGCCAGTGCCGCCATACATCATGAAATATTTGTTATTATGCATCAAGCTGGCTCAGGTTGAGACTTGCTAACCTGCAGAGCTTGCACTCAGGTCCCCGCTGCACACTGAGTGCACTTCTCCATGTATAACCTTCACGTGCCGGGCCGGGGGTCATTCTTTGCCGGGCTCCGCTCTTCTACACATTGTTCACGTTTTTTGGAAGGGTTTTAGGTTTGTTTTCATTTAAGCTGTGGGTGGGACGTGGGGTCCCTGCATTCCAGCACACGGAGAGCTGATTGTTACTGGGGCCGGGGATCTCACACGTATGTACTATGTATGTCGCTGTACCGCTCATTACAGTCCAGACATTAAAGGGTTCAAATTCCCTTTTTCTGTAAAACACGTGGACCCCCTGGGGCTCAGAGTCATAATATCCCCGGGGGCCCCCCGCATGTCTCTAGTGTGAGCCCTGAAGATAAGACTAACGTTATTGCTGTGTGACCCCTGGTGAGGTACTGCCGCCTGGCATCGGCAGAGCTGACAGTCCGCAGCGTGGTGAGGTATTGCCGCCTGGCATGGGCAGAGCTGACAGTCCGCAGCGTGGTGAGGTACTGCCGCCTGGCATCAGTAGAGCTGACAGTCCGCAGCATGGTGAAGTACTGCCGCGTGGCATCGGTAGAGCTGACAGTCCGCAGCATGGTGAGGTACTGCCGCCTGGCATCGGTAGAGCTGACAGTCCGCAGCATGGTGAGGTACTGCCGCCTGGCATGGGTAGAACTAACAGTCCGCAGCGTGGTGAGGTACTGCCGCCTGGCATGGGTAGAACTGACAGTCCGCAGCGTGGTGAGGTACTGCCGCCTGGCATGGGTAGAACTGACAGTCCGCAGCGTGGTGAGGTACTGCCGCCTGGCATCGGTAGAGCTGACAGTCCGCAGCGTGGTGAGGTACTGCCGCCTGGCATGGGTAGAACTGACAGTCCGCAGCATGGTGAGGTACTGCCGCCTGGCATGGGTAGAACTGACAGTCCGCAGCATGGTGAGGTACTGCCGCCTGGCATCGGTAGAGCTGACAGTCCGCAGCGTGGTGAGGTACTGCCACCTGGCATGGGTAGAACTAACAGTCCGCAGCGTGGTGAGGTACTGCCGCCTGGCATGGGTAGAACTGACAGTCCGCAGCGTGGTGAGGTACTGCCGCCTGGCATGGGTAGAGCTGACAGTCCGCAGTGTGGTGAGGTACTGCCGCCTGGTATGGGTAGAGCTGACAGTCCGCAGTGTGGTGAGGTACTGCCGCCTGGCATGGGTAGAACTGACAGTCCGCAGCGTGGTGAGGTACTGCCGCCTGGTATGGGTAGAGCTGACAGTCCGCAGTGTGGTGAGGTACTGCCACCTGGTATGGGCAGAGCTGACAGTCCGCAGTGTGGTGAGGTACTGCCACCTGGTATGGGCAGAGCTGACAGTCCGCAGCGTGGTGAGGTACTGCCGCCTGGTATGGGTAGAGCTGACAGTCTGTGACATGGTGAGGGATCGCTGCTTGGCATGTGTCGGGGCTGACAGCCTACAGTGTGGTGAAGTTGTGCTGCCTGGCATAGACCAATCTGAATGTCCGCAGGTTGGTGAGGAATCGCTTCCTGGCATGGGCAGAGCTGGCGGTGTACGTTGTGTCTTCTGTGCGGCCTCTTTATTTATCCGGGGAATGTGACGTTTCCTGGCATTTCTGGTGCCAATAAATGCCCAGTGCTAATAGGGGTCCAGCTCCTCTTCTTCCTCGGTCCTGTGAGCTGACACTTGTGGCCATTGTGTAAGTAGGACCACCTGTGCGGGCAGAGAGCTCCTTTACTCTGCCTCAGGATGCCCGCCTGCCCTGGTGTCTCCTCTGTGGTTGGCTCAGTTTTTCAGCCACAGGGGTTGGCACTGGGACAAGGCCACAAGAGCCACGGGATGTGCTGAGTGCCCTTCCTGATCTGGTTTCCTTTTCTGCCCCTTCCTGGTTGGCAGTCACCTGTCAGAAGCCGGGCGCGGGCACGCCAGGCCAGGTGGGCGCTTTACTACGACGTCTGGGTTTTCACGTTGTCAGAAGACTCGTTTATGACCTTGAAAGCTCATGAGCAACAACTATAAAGAGTCGTCCCATAAAACTCACAACAACCTGCTAGGAATTAGAGGTCACTGCATGACACATGGTCTGCGCGGCTCCCGGGCAGCAACATCTGCTCCCAATATTCTCCGCCGGCGCAGCACGCAACGCGCCTCACCGTGGCATCGGCTCCGGGACTGGCTGCATGAAGGGGGTGGTAGTACACAGGGTGCACTGACCCGGGTATAATGAGAAAGGAGTGATTGTGTGACAGGAGCTAGACTCCAGCGATGATGCTGAGAGTTGTAGTCCCCTGCACGTTGCATCCACGTCACGTTTTCACCTGTCTTTCCTTTTCTTTTAGGGTAAAGCCGTCGGTCAGAAGGCTCCGCTCTGGCTCCGCGCTCAGTTCCAGTCCCTGCTCTTCTCCTTGGGATGCTCCATACAGCGACACTGCGGGAAGGTTCTGTTCATCGGCCTGCTGGTGTTCGGAGCGCTGGCCGTGGGCCTACGAGTGGCCTCCATCGAGACGGACATCGAACGTCTATGGGTGGAAGGTGAGTGCGCCGTCCATTGATGTACATTGTGCTGTGTGCGGTGCTTGCTGCTGAACTACAAGTCCCATAATGACTTATCCCATGCTTTTCAGTCAGAAAGCTGGGTGACAACTGATAGGATTACCATTCCATCTCTTTGAGTTGTCAGCCAGCTTCCTGAGACTCCTGAATGTGCTGAGTGACAACCCCACAGGAGCTGTAATAGCGTCCCGCTTGGTTGTCACCCAGCTTTTCCAGGTTCAGATCTATACTGTTTGCTGCTGCTTAGCGGGTCCTGTTATTGATCATTCTGGATCAGGTATTGACTGCCGGTTCTCGTGTCGTCTCGCGTCTTTCGCGGCGCGGAGCTGGGGGTTTGCTGCTGCATTTCCTGTGGTTTCTGCGCCCTGGTACTCATAAATCGGCAGCACAGGGGCCCCAGTGTTCCTGGCAGCACAGAGCGCCCTGTGTAATACTCACACATCTGCCCGAGGAGAAGCCTCGGTAAACAGGACACACTCCTCCGGCCCCTGCCAGCCTCAGCTGCCGCAGAACCTCTTGGTTGTGGTGTGCATGGTATACTAATGTGGATATGTTCTGCTGATGATGGGTGGAGTAGTCCTTGCTTCCTTGGTTGTGCCTTTGATCTTCCTTATTGAATTGTGGTTTATGATGAGCGGGGTCTCCCGGGGGTTATGCTGTGCACCCCTCCCATGGTGACCCCTGGATTGGTTGATTGCACTGTCCTCGGGTTCGGGGGGGTACGGAGGAGGGTGGGTTACTGTGTGAGATTTCTTCACGAGCAGGAAGGCAGCAGAAGGAGGCAACACTCCATAGACAGACAGAGAAAACAAACTGAGCATTAGAGATCTGGCGTCCTATAGGCTGCGCTGTGTAAGCAGGAAGAGCGGGGAGGAGGGGAGCTGCGGGGAATGCCTGGGTGGTCACCATAGGTAGTGGGTGGTCTAGGACCTAATAGGGGGACCACAAAAGGCTTGTTGCTGGAACTGAGTAGATGGTGAGCAGCTGTGTCTTGTAAGGAGAGGGGGAGGGGAGGCCTGTTAAACATATACCGCTCTCTATACGTTAAAAATAACCCACATGATGGACGCTTTATAGGCCTGTGGACACCAGTATCTGTGCATCTGTCCATACGTGCAAGGAATTACGTGCGAGTGTATATATAGTGTGCAGCGGATGATCCTGTGTGTGTGTATATATATATATCATCTAATGTGTTCAGAAAGTCCTCACAGTCTGCTCTCTCACTCCTTGTGCTATCAGCCCCCAGAATTAGAAGATGCGAAATATTTACTGAAAATGGAAAACTAAAATCTCATATGGACAGAAGTCTTCAGCCCCTTTACTCAGGACATAAGTCTTCATCCCCTTTACTCGGGACATAAGTCTTCATCCCCTTTACTCGGGACATAAGTCTTCATCCCCTTTACTCGGGACATAAGTCTTCATCCCCTTTACTCAGGACATAAGTCTTCATCCCCTTTACTCAGGACAGAAGTCTTCATCCCCTTTACTCGGGACAGAAGTCTTCATCCCCTTTACTCGGGACATAAGTCTTCATCCCCTTTACTCGGGACATAAGTCTTCATCCCCTTTACTCGGGACATAAGTCTTCATCCCCTTTACTCAGGACATAAGTCTTCAGCCCCTTTACTCCGGACATAAGTCTTCATCCCCTTTACTCAGGACATAAGTCTTCATCCCCTTTACTCAGGACATAAGTCTTCAGCCCCTTTACTCAGGACATAAGTCTTCAGCCCCTTTACTCAGGACATAAGTCTTCAGCCCCTTTACTCGGGACATAAGTCTTCAGCCCCTTTACTCCGGACATAAGTCTTCAGCCCCTTTACTCAGGACATAAGTCTTCAGCCCCTTTACTCAGGACATAAGTCTTCATCCCCTTTACTCTGGACATAAGTCTTCATCCCTTTACTCGGGACATAAGTCTTCATCCCTTTTACTCGGGACATAAGTCTTCAGCCCCTTTACTCGGGACATAAGTCTTCAGCCCCTTTACTCGGGACATAAGTCTTCATCCCCTTTACTCGGGACATAAGTCTTCATCCCCTTTACTCGGGACATAAGTCTTCATCCCCTTTACTCAGGACATAAGTCTTCAGCCCCATTACTCAGGACATAAGTCTTCAGCCCCTTTACTCGGGACATAAGTCTTCATCCCTTTTACTCGGGACATAAGTCTTCAGCCCCTTTACTCGGGACATAAGTCTTCATCCCCTTTACTCGGGACATAAGTCTTCATCCCCTTTACTCGGGACATAAGTCTTCATCCCCTTTACTCAGGACATAAGTCTTCAGCCCCTTTACTCGGGACATAAGTCTTCATCCCCTTTACTCGGGACATAAGTCTTCATCCCCTTTACTCAGGACATAAGTCTTCAGCCCCATTACTCAGGACATAAGTCTTCAGCCCCTTTACTCAGGACATAAGTCTTCAGCCCCTTTACTCGGAACATAAGTCTTCAGCCCCTTTGGCAGTGATTTCAGTCTTCTTGATGCCATAAGGTTTTCACCTTCATTTTCGGCCGATCCTCTCCTGCTCTGTCAGGGGCCGTCGGTGGACAGTCACAGATGTTCCATTGGGTTTTGGGCTCTGTCTGTGGCCCTTCAATGACATTCCTAGAGTTGTCCCTCAACCGCTCCTGTGTTGTCCTGGTCGCGTGCTTAGGGTCATTGACTTGTTGGAAGGAGAACCTTCGGCCCAGTCTGAGGTCCAGAGCTCTGGATCAGCTTCTCAGTAAGAATATTTCTGTACTTTGTTCCATTCAGTTCAGCCACAGAGACCATTGGGATCTTGGTTACTTCTCTGACCAGGGCCCTTCTCCCCGATTACTTAGTCTGGGGGCGGCAGCTCTAGGAAGAGTCCTGGTTGTTCCTTCCATGTAAGAATTATGGAGACCACTCTGTTTCCTTCTCCAGATCTGAGCATCCACACAATCCTGTCTCTGAGCTCTACAGGCAGTTCTCTCCTCCTCACGGCTTGGTTTTTGCCCTGATGCATTGTCAGCTAAGATCTTATATAAACAGGGCTGTGTCTTTCCAAATCATCTCCAATCCACTGAATTTACCACAGGAGACTCCAATGTAGGTGTAGAACATCTCAGAGATGAGAGAAATAGTGGCCCCAGAGCTGAATGTCAAGTGTCACAGCAAAGACGTCCTGAGTGTAAGCTCTTCAGCCTCCTCGCTCCTCGTCCTCTCTCAGCAGTTGATGAAACATAAAGATGGACTGTAGATTCTCGTGTCGCGGTGTTGGCGGGAGCCATGTTGCGGTCATGGCTGGGTGGACGTTTCAGTATATTATAAAGACGGTAATGAAGCTGATTCGCCCTCCCGCTAATGACGTGAAGACGGCGCCGCTGTGTGAATACTGAGTCCTGTAGATTCTGTGCTTTTATCTTCTCTGTTCCAGGAAGCCCATGGCCCCGGGGACGCAGATATTTTAAGGGGTATCTGGGACGCATAAACTTCAATTTCAAGTGAATTAGTTGCTGAAATAAAGAACAGATTGTACATTAGGCCGGACAAAGTGTAAACACGTGTCCGAGGTGACAGCACTGAGACGTGTGCGGTGACAGGATCCTGTCACATCCGCCTGCAGGCGAGCACGCAAATCTGGAGGTGAACGAAGGGATTAGGACTGCACTGTGTCACTTTGTCAGGACTAATAAAGCTTTGTTTGAGTCTCCTAAAAAGAAGTGAAAAGAAATGCAGGAGAAAAGTGTAGGTGTTGCCCATAGCAACCAATCAGATCACTGCTCTCATTCGTCTGTCGGAGGGGCTGCCGACAGTAACCAATGAGATTTTCCTCTCTAGTGTCATTGGCTGTTATGAGAAAATGTGAAAGCAGTGATGTGATTGGTTGCTGTGACAGGACATGAAAGCAGTGATGTGATTGGTATCTGTGACAGGACATGAAAGCAGTGATGTGATTGGTTGCTGTGAGAGGACATGAAAGCAGTGATGTGATTGGTTGCTGTGAGAGGACATGGAAGCAGTGATGTGATTGGTTGCTGTGAGATAATATGAACGCAGTGATGTGATTGGTATCTGTGACAGGACATGAAAGCAGTGATGTGATTGGTTGCTGTGAGAGGACATGAAAGCAGTGATGTGATTGGTTGCTGTGACAGGACATGAAAGCAGTGATGTAATTGGTTGCTGTGAGAGGACATGAAAGCAGTGATGTGATTGGTTGCTGTGAGATAATATGAACGCAGTGATGTGATTGGGTGCTGTGGGTATGAGCTCCAGATTTGCCTCCTCGCAATGTCGGCCGTGCCTCATGGCTCAGTCGCTGTTGATCAGCGTCAGTCAAGTTTTGTACATGAGGAATGGTTTCAGGCTCTAGTGTCTGCCAAGCAGCCGGGAGGAAGGTGTCATACACCCAAGACCTGTACAGGCCGAAGCCTGACTGGCAGTGACCTATAATAATAGAGGCGGCTGCGGCGGTACTGTACGGTATAACTAGTATATAGAGGACTGATGGTACCCCCAGTGTACGGTATAACTAGTATATAGAGGACTGATGGTACCCCCAGTGTACGGTATAACTAGTATACAGAGGACTTATAGTACGTATAACTAGTACCTGGTATACGGTATAACTAGTACTTATATATAGAACCAGTTCCCCCTCCATGTTTACTATAACCCTCATCATTCACCCCGGAGGTCACTTCTTCTTTCTCCCGGACGTTACAGGAGTTTCAGCAGAAACTTGGGACAAATGAGTGCGGGGTCTTGGAGGGGGTCTCTCCCCCCTCTCCCCCTCCATTCCTTGTATCTACAGGAGGACAAAAGGCCCTGTCGGAGGATAAAGAGGCTGTGCGGCTTCAGGAGGACGGTGCATGTGGTCTTGGTATTTATGGGTTGCAGCGCTTGGCTCCATCCTAAGTGCTACGGCAGCATTTATATTGGGTGTGGGAAGAGCAGAACTCCTCCGAGCCGCGGTTACAGCGCTGCCCTGACATTCTTTGCTGCCTTGACGTCCCAAAACTTCTCCAAACTTTTCCAGTTTCTTCATTTGTCTCCTGAAATGTGTAGAATCAGCCATGGTCTGACATTAGAGGCCTCAGTACGTGCGGGAAGAAGCAGACAAGCGTCTGCCGCGGCCGATGATTCCTTGCGCCGCTCCTTACGGGTGCCGCACCTTGTGTCTGGGTTTAAATGTAGCAGTATTTCAGTTTTATAAATTTGGCGCAATGGGCGTAGCGTCACATAACATAAGTCAGAAGAGCTTGCAAGAAAAATCACAATCTTCGAGCAAACAATAACAGCAGCCGGTATCCTAGCAACCGTTCTCATGGAAACAGCTCCCCCTCATGTCCCTGGTTGTGTCTGGTATTGCAGCTCAGCCCCGTTCACTTGAATACTGCAATACCAGGTGTGGCCTGTGGACAAAAGTGGCGCTGTTTCTAGGAGAGAAGATAATCTCATGTTCTCCTCACAAAGACGGACTGACTTTCGGGAAAAACATTACAAATGTTTCCTTCTCGTTACATCGGAAACGTCTCTTTTTGTTTGGTGAGCAGGATTATATCGGTTGTAGAAAGGTGATTGGATGGCGGCGCCATAATGGAGGCGGCGGAGTTTTGGGTCATTGTGTCGTCTGGAGCAGGTAGAATACCCTCGGTGAGACGCATCCTCTTAAGCAACATGGTGCCTTTCACACGCTCCTTAATCCACATAATCCACCCAAAAACACTTAGACATTGCTTGTCCCTGCAACACTTATGCAGATATCCTTGTGGGGGTGCTGCCGGTGGTGGCGTCAGGGGGATAAAGGGAGCCCCCGGGGAAGGAGCGAGGGGGCGGGGAGAGTCTGTATCAGTCCTTGTGGTAAAACTGTAACAGTTATACAACGTATCCGTATGGAATGTGTGTCAGTAACATTGTAGCACACGGGGTCAGCTCGCCCCTTGCATCGGTTATGGCCGCCCCCAATATTTCTCATGAAGGGGGCAGCGCAGGGAGAATCCGGCATCCAGTGATCCGGAAAGCGCACCGCCTTTACCGTAGAGACGGACGTGCGTTAGAAATGACGAATTTGGCAACGTTTTCCATGTGATGGGTTGGGGCGGAATCCGTCAGGATCGCGGCTGCTTGCTCACTCCCAGTTGCGATGGCTCCCCGCGCTGGGACGCTGCCACTATTTTTTTTATTTTACTTGTGCGGCCTGTGCCAAGGTGGTGTGTGCGCTGGCAGCGCGTCCGAGCGCCGTGGAAAGGCTCAGTGTGTGTGGTGGTTCAGCGCTTGTTATCACATCTGTAACCGAGAGGAAAGTTAACCATAGGGTGGGAATATTTCCTGTTTAAACACGACTGGGTGCAGGAGACGATGGAAAAAGGAGCGTTAACCCCTTCCCGGCCTCCAGACGGAACGCACCGGGAATGCCGCTGTTTGTTTTGCAAGTCAGCCGCGACTGACAGATTTAACGCAGCTACGAGATCCAGACTAAGCAGAAAAATATCGCGAATATTTGGTCGTTGTCGGAAAAAGAACTTTTTCTTTTTTTTTTCTCGGCTCTGGGGCCCCGCAGACAGAGGAGTTAATGGAGCAGCAGAAATACTGAAAAGCGGCAGAATGTGCGCACGTAAGACGCTCACCTGTGGCCCGGAGCTCTGCTGACATAATATACGGCTCACACGTGCGGCTCCCATTCCTGTGTCAGGAAATTTTGGCCATTCCAGAGCAGCAGTCAACCAGGGTGAAGCAAACGTCTCGCTGCAGGACTTGTAAAGACCCCGCCGTAAATGCCATACCTGAAAGGTTTAGGGGCCACAGGAGCCTCATGTCAGGCCTCAGCGGCCGAATAACACCAGGGGATTCTGGGTAATAAAGGCAGCTTTATTTCAGTATAGTGGCGTATTGTGTGTGGCCCTTTTATTAGGGGCACCGGGTTAACCCCATCCTCCTGGAGCTTCTCCCCTTCATTAACCCCGACACCCCCTAAAGTGCCCTGTGGGAGGATACTAATGCAGTAGGGTAAGGGGGGTGGATTAAAAAGCAACACCTTATGGGGGTCACCCAGGACCAGATGATTCATGCACCAGCAGAGGGCCCCAGTACAAACACTGGGATATTTTAGATACTGCCGGGATGAGATGATGGGCCCCAGCAGACCCTTAGCACCACTAGTTGTCAGGACTTTTATTCCTAGAGGTCCCTTCTGTCCGTCTTCCTCGGGTCCTGACCTTTCCCTAGCCTCAGATTTGAACAATTGGGCTCTTTCCATATATCCTGCCGGCCGACCGGTAGGGAAGAGTTTTCGTTTGCGTGGGAGCGTGCGTCTGCAGCGAGCGATGTGTCTGCATCACATGGTGAACAGATGAGAGGTGAACCTCCACTATGGGTGGTCCAGATGGATGAAGGAAGACAGGACAGGAGACGACATAAAACATGGGCCCCCTGTAATTTCAGGGCTTCCTTCTAATAAACTGTATTTATGGCCCCGGGAGGTGAGCGCCACCACCGCCGCCGGCCTCTAGGTAGGTGACTGTATGAGGGGAGCTATAGGGGACATTGACGAGTATAGAGGTCCTCCGGGCCCCCCTGTTTGAAGTTTGTCTCCTCGGTCCCATCGCCGCCTCTTTTCATGTCTGTTCCCTGGGTTAATTAGGGAGTTGGAATTCCTCAGCCTCGCTCAATGGGCTTTGAAGCCCGGATGGACCAGCGCTCCTTCAAATTAACACTAATGACAAGAAACTTTCTTTCTTGCTCTCAGAGTTCGCGAGCGGCACGGTGAATACCCCGGCCGTACAGTTCCCACAGGCTGAGAGCTCGTTATGGCATGGCCCGTTAACCCATGCCGCGCCAGCACCCAGTATGAGGGGTTTGGGCTTTATTTATGTGGTAAATACGTGCGGCGTGTTCTGCCGCGTGTAATGCACGTTATGTCAAGTATTAACGCTCTTTCTTACTCTGATCCCGCAGCCGGAAGCCGCGTGAGCCAGGAGCTCAGCTACACGAAGGAGAAGATGGGCGAGGAGTCCGTCTACACCTCCCAAATGCTCATCCAGACCCCGAAGAAGGAAGGCGAGAACATCCTGACCCAAGAGGCTCTCCTCCTGCACCTCAGTGCTGCGCTGGCTGCTAGCAAAGTGCAGGTCTCCATGTATGGAAAGTAAGTGCAGCCGCCACCGCCGCCATGATGGAAGCTGCGTTAGTGCCGTTGTCTGGTGCTGCTGCAGAACCTCTTGGCGCCGTCAGTCACATTTCATCTGTGGGAAGTCCCTGCGTCTTCTCTGATCGTTCTCTTCTCTTTGCAGGTCGTGGGATCTGAACAAGATTTGCTACAAGTCCGGCGTCCCGATAATCGAGAATGGGATGATTGAGCGGGTGAGTGCGCGCAGAGCTGCGGGGTCGTCACAGTGTACAGATGAGGGACTATTATATTCGGGGCTGATCTTTAACATCTTTCTTGTCTTGCAGATGATTGAGAAGCTCTTCCCTTGTGTCATCATCACTCCCTTGGACTGTTTTTGGGAAGGGTCACAGCTGCAGGGAGGCTCCGCCTATTTACCGTAAGTAAATTCATGATGGCGGATGTGATCACCCCCCTCTAATAATCACCTTATGGGCATTTGTGGGGTGCAGTGTTAGGGGGTCCCGGAGTGAGATCCGTTTTTTGTGCCCAGTTGGTGGGCGATTATATTAAGTGGATGGTGGTCTTCTGAGCCGCCTTCTAAACAAACATGACAGGCGGATAATGGGGCGCTATCATGGAGGCGCAGGAGAGTGTCATCCTTCCAGAATCCCGCCTGAGATTTACACATTGTGGCAACCTTGACTGAGCCGGTGTCGCCCCCGCAGGACTCCACGTCTCCCCGGCTCACCCCCCTCAATCTCACTCTGGCAATTATGTGTCTATTAAGGCCGAGGGAGTGGGGAGCGCAGCCCAGGGTTTTGGTGGGTGGGGGGGGCAGAAGATGGAAGCGGGGACAATAGCGACCATTCTTTGTGTTTACAAGTGTGTTTATCTATATGGGGCCCAAGCGGAGCGCCTGCTTTGTCAGCAAATGGTAACAGAAAGTATTCTCATGCTAATGACGCTGTAAATGGCTTCAGTCGCTAAACAAATTGAAATGCTGCCATTATCCGGGCCGCTGGTGGAATAAAAGAGTGTAAAAGAGAGGGGCGAGAGGAGGACGAAGAGAGAGGGATGGAGAAAGAGACAGCCAGAGAGAGGGACGAGAGGAGGACGAAGAGAGAGGGATGGAGAAAGAGACAGCCAGAGAGAGGGACGAGAGGAGGACGAAGAAATAGGGATGGAGAAAGAGACAGCCAGAGAGAGGGACAAGAGGAGGACGAAGAGAGAGGGATGGAGAAAGAGACAGCCAGAGAGAGGGACAAGAGGAGGACGAAGAGAGAGGGATGGAGAAAGAGACAGCCAGAGAGAGGGACGAGAGGAGGACGAAGAGAGAGGGATGGAGAAAGAGACAGCCAGAGAGAGGGACGAGAGGAGGACGAAGAGAGAGGGATGGAGAAAGAGACAGCCAGAGAGAGGGACGAGAGGAGGACGAAGAGAGAGGGATGGAGAAAGAGACAGCCAGAGAGAGGGACGAGAGGAGGACGAAGAGAGAGGGATGGAGAAAGAGACAGCCAGAGAGAGGGGCGAGAGGAGGACGAAGAGAGAGGGATGGAGAAAGAGACAGCCAGAGAGAGGGACGAGAGAGGACGAAGAGAGAGGGATGGAGAAAGAGACAGCCAGAGAGAGGGACGAGAGGAGGACGAAAGAGAGAGGGATGGAGAAAGAGACAGCCAGAGAGAGGGACGAGAGGAGGGACGAAAGAGAGAGGGATGGAGAAAGAGACAGCCAGAGAGAGGGGCAAGAGGAGGACGAAGAGAGAGGGATGGAGAAAGAGACAGCCAGAGAGAGGGACGAGAGGAGGACGAAGAGAGAGGGATGGAGAAAGAGACAGCCAGAGAGAGGGACGAGAGGAGGACGAAGAGAGAGGGATGGAGAAAGAGACAGCCAGAGAGAGGGACGAGAGGAGGACGAAGAGAGAGGGATGGAGAAAGAGACAGCCAGAGAGAGGGACGAGAGGAGACGAAGAGAGAGGGATGGAGAAAGAGAAGCCAGAGAGAGGGACGAGAGGAGGACGAAGAGAGAAGGATGGAGAAAGAGACAGCCAGAGAGAGGGATGAGAGGAGGACGAAGAGAGAGGGATGGAGAAAGGAAGCCAAGAGAGGGAGAGAGGGGACGAAGAGGGATGGAGAAAGAGACAGCCAGAGAGAGGTACAAGAGGAGGACGAAGTGTGACGGAGCGCCCCCATGTGACGGAGCGCCCCCTTATGTCCTATGTGACAGAGCGCCCCCTTATATCCCATGTGACGGAGCGCCCCCTTATATCCCATGTGACGGAGCGCCCCCTTATATCCCATGTGACGGAGCGCCCCCTATATCCCATGTGACGGAGCGCCCCCTTATATCCCATGTGACGGAGCGCCCCCTATATTCCCATGTGACGGAGCGCCCCCTTATATCCCCATGTGACGGAGCGCCCCCCTTATATCCCATGTGACGGAGCGCCCCTTATGTCTCCATGTGACGGAGCGTCCCCCTTATGTCTCATGTGACGGAGCGCCCCCTTATGTCTCATGTGACGGAGCGCCCCCTTATATCCCATGTGACGGAGCGCCCCCTTATGTCTCATGTGACGGAGCGCCCCCTTATGTCTCATGTGACGGAGCGCCCCCTTATATCCCATGTGACGGAGCGCCCCCTTATATCCCATGTGACGGAGCGCCCCCTTATATCCCATGTGACGGAGCGCCCCCTTATATCCCATGTGACGGAGCGCCCCCTTATATCCCATGTGACGGAGCGCCCCCTTATATCCCATGTGACGGAGCGCCCCCTTATGTCCCATGTGACGGAGCGCCCCCTTATATCCCATGTGACGGAGCGCCCCCTTATATCCCATGTGACGGAGCGCCCCCTTATGTCTCATGTGACGGAGCGCCCCCTTATGTCTCATGTGACGGAGCGCCCCCTTATATCTCATGTGACGGAGCGCCCCCTTATGTCCCATGTGACGGAGCGCCCCCTTATATCCCATGTGACGGAGCGCCCCCTTATATCCCATGTGACGGAGCGCCCCCTTATGTCTCATGTGACGGAGCGCCCCCTTATATCCCATGTGACGGAGTGCCCCCTTATATCTCATGTGACGGAGCGCCCCCTTATGTCCCATGTGACGGAGCGCCCCCTTATGTCCCATGTGACGGAGCGCCCCCTTATATCCCATGTGACGGAGCGCCCCCTTATATCCCATGTGACGGAGCGCCCCCTTATATCCCATGTGACGGAGCGCCCCCTTATGTCTCATGTGACGGAGCGCCCCCTTATGTCTCATGTGACGGAGCGCCCCCTTATGTCTCATGTGACGGAGCGCCCCCTTATCACAGCGGTATCACAGCGTCCTTACGTTCTGTGACATGGGCCGCTGTCCCGCCGCTCTCCTGTTGATGTCGGCGGTTTGGGCCCTCGCCTCTTCCGCTTCAGTTCAGCTTCGGGGATCTCGCCCTCTCTTTTCTAAGGCGCACAGAGTCAGAGGGAGAGGCTGCAGAACAAAGGAGCCGTAATGTGTGCAAAAAACAAAAGCCCTGAGTTGGCTTCAGTGAAGCAAAAAAAGGACGGATAAAGGGACTTCACTGTGGAAGCAACTGCCAGCCGCTTGGTATGTGGGAATCTGGAAGAATCAGCCTCGTTTCTGGCCAGATTTAATGAATTATTGCACTACCCCTCCCTCACCCACCACAGCAATTCTCTATGTGTCCCCTTCTCCGCTAATGTCCCCGGCGCTGGAGCCGCTCGGGGGAGGAGGACTTTGTATCCTTCTCTTGCTGCGATACAATCTTGCGCTCTCTTTCCTCGCGGCCTAATGATCGGAGGGGCCCCGCTTCTTTATTTTCCTGGCCCTGGAGTATTCGGCGCTCAGGGGTGTTTTGGGCCACGGAGAGGCAGTAAAATAAAGCTGCCCCCCTCCACCTACCTCTCCTCCTCCTCCCTCTCCCTTTCTCTCCCCCCTCATTCACCTCCCTTTATCTGGGGGCTTGAGAAAACACAGAACTCGTTAGGTGGGGTCATCACATCCTTTGGAGGGGTAAAATGGTGAATTTCCCAGCATCCAAAGAGGGGATGCGAGGACTCGTAGCCTCTATAAGCCAGTTGTTTGGGGGCCGCAGATCCAAGTAGGTGCCCCCTTTTCATGGGAGAATTTTCTTTGCTTGATGTTAACCCATCGGTGGCCGGATTTCAAGCTCACTGGAGCCCGGAGAACCCTTGGAGAGGGCACAGCGGCCATATCTGTCAGGTTCTCAGCGTAATCCAAGACCGTCCATACCAAGGCGTCTTCTCTACTTTCATCTTTACAGTGTTTTCTTGGTAGCCATGACCAGTATCCAGATGTAATCCGTAGTGAGACCCATCCTGGGACCTATAGGTAGCATCAGTCCTATTATATATTCACCAAAACATCATCCAATTGGACTAGTGCACCCTCCTAATATTCGTTGCACTTTAACGTTAAGATCTCTGTTTGCTGGAAGCGGTAAACACTTGTCCTGCTTGTTACATTGTATCGAGCCGAACACTTCATTGGCCCTGATACATTGTAATAAGCCTGGTGTGACAGGACAGGATTTCTGCCATGAATGTTTCCATCTGTCAGCAGCAAGCAGAGATCTTGAAGTGAAGGAAAATACCATCATTTCCATGACCGGTTTAATCTCCAAGCCCTTCGATATCATATTATCCGCTCCTCGGCTTTCCTCATTCCTGGACATTTCCTATTCTCGCTCTCCTCCTGCCCCCGTAGATTTGCCCCTTCCCAGCATTCCTTGCAGGAGTTCCCGGTCTATCAAGATGTTACGGAGTTTCTGATAATTGCCCTGACTTGCGCTATGCGCCGATGACATGGGAGTACACAGCTTTGTTCCCCTGTGTAACAGGATAATACATGCTCCTTTTTTTTCCTTAGCATCTGGCACGCCTCGTTGGGTAAGGGGGGGATGCAGCCCCAAGGAGCAACTCAGATCTTAGAAGGAGAAGAGCGGCCATCAGACCATTCAAATGACAAAGAGAGATTTAATATCAATTATTTTCACCTTAGTTTCCCTCCAGCCCTTGAGATGGAATGTGATCGGTCCACAGGCCGGGAGCGGCTGCGCTGTAATATAGACATCATACAGGAGGGCCCCAAATCCCTGGGTCTATGGCAGTGTTCTCCCACCTGTGGCTCTACCACGGATGCAGACTGTCAGGGCACGATGGGAGTTGTAGTTTTGCAACAGCTTCAGTGCCACAGGTTGACAGTCATAATATAGATGAGATGCAAGTTTGCTGGGCCCCAGGGCCCCTGACCATTGCACAGGACAATACAGCATCCCCGGATTGTACAGCGCTGCAGCATGTCTTGTTGTTATTAGCAGTTGTAGGAATTCTCCATTTTTCTTTATGTAATAATACGTTTAATGCCCTTTTTGTTGCAGGGGAAGGAGAGACATTCAGTGGACCAACTTGGACCCCATCCAACTGATGGAGGAGCTCAGCCAATTCACCAGCCTCGACGGCTTCAAAGAGATGCTGGACAAGGCCGAGGTGGGGCAGGCATATATGGAGCGGCCGTGTCTCGATCCCACAGACTCCGAATGTCCAGACAGTTCCCCCAACAAGGAGTCACAAGAGGTGAGCACCGTGCGGTGACGTCAGCGCGGCCCCCCAGCTGTGTCTGATGAGGCCCCTTTCCTTGGACTGTCTTCATCTGTACACGTATACTCCATCGTAGATCCCGGACATTGTCGCTACGCTTCAGAACGGCTGCCACGGCTTTTCCAAGAAGTTTATGTTCTGGCAGAAGGAGCTGATTCTGGGCGGGATGTCGAAAGGAAGCAGCGGAGAGCTGAAGAGGTAAAGAGCTGCTCCCGCGTCCCGGGCCTGGTCACGTCCACCGCTCGGCCGCCCTCGGTCCTGACAATGCTTTTCCTTCTCATAGTGCTGAAGCCCTGCAGACCATGTACCTCCTGATGAGTCCGGGGCAGCTGTACGAACACTTCAAAGACGACTACGAAATCCATGACATCAACTGGAATGAGGAGAAGGCAGCCGCCATCTTGGAGTCATGGCAGCGAAAGTTTGTGGAGGTTTGTGACGTTTATACCTAATGAAGTTGTGATCACGGGTGGGATACAGCAGGTCACGTTCACTGAGGGGTTAATGAATGGGGGGTGGGTTGACCTAGAGGAGCTTCTCCAGGGCCAGGTGACCTCAGCCAACCTATAACCCCCTCCCCCGACATCTGCAGTCATCAGTCTTTGGGTTTGTTTGGTGGGAAGGATAAGATAACAAGGAGGGAAGACATTCCAGTCCTCAGTGTTATGCCCCCTGTAGACTGGCACTCGGGCACTGCCATCTCATGGGTAGAGAAACCTCTGTAGTGTTATGGACAGAGGATAACCGTATGTTGTCTGTTCACAGCAAGCGCAGCAGTCGATCCCGCAGAACGCGTCGCAGGATATCCACGCCTTCTCCACCACCACCCTGAATGACATCATGAAGTCTTTCTCTGACGTCAGTGCCATCCGCGTGGCCGGCGGATACCTGCTAATGGTACGGATTGACGCTCGCACGCAAAACCATTGATATTTGTCTGTAGGGAAGCTGGTGCAGTAAATCTTCTGTCCCCACAGCTGGCCTATGCCTGCGTCACCATGCTGCGCTGGGATTGTTCCAAGTCTCAGGGAGCGGTGGGCCTGGCCGGAGTCCTTCTGGTGGCCCTCTCTGTGGCATCAGGGCTGGGACTTTGCTCCCTTCTTGGCATCTCCTTCAACGCTGCAACAACCCAGGTAACGGCTGGAGCCTCAACCACTTCTTCTGATCACGGAGCCCATACCCGGCTCACTGAACGCACCTCACATCTTATACGATCTGTCTCTTCTCCTAAAGGTCCTGCCGTTCCTGGCACTGGGTATAGGTGTGGATGACATGTTCCTGCTGGCACACGCCTTCACTGAGACCAGCCTGAGCACCCCTTCAAAGGTAAGTTGCCACATTTACCTTGATGAAATAGCCCCCGCTGTATAGACCCCACGACCCTTCCTCATATGTATGTTTTGTATTGTGGCAGGAGAGGACAGGCGAATGCCTGAGACGCACGGGTACGAGCGTGGCGCTGACGTCTATCAATAATATGATTGCTTTCTTCATGGCGGCGTTGGTTCCGATCCCAGCTCTGCGGGCGTTCTCACTGCAGGTAATATTACCCTCCTCCTTATGTCCAGGCGAGGGTCCGTCCATCTCTCTACTTCAGCTCCAGTGACCCCGGAGGGTAGTGAAAGGAGACACCGCATCAGAGGTCTCTAATGGGAATTGTCCGGGCTGCTCAGGTGAAAGGTGACATCAGTACAAAGGCCTCGGCTACATTAAGATGTCACTTCCCTGGGGGCTGTCGGGGGAGGGGCTGGATCATCCGCTGGGCTTTCTGGGTGGTCGGTGAGATAAGGGTGGACTGGAGACCACAGGATGTTTCCATCTAATTATATACAACCTCAAGTATGGAATGTGAACTGAAGAGACCTTACATAAGTGATGAGACAGCTCTCTGAACCTCTGAGGAGTCCGCCCCTCGCTCATATCCACAATAACTCCCATTTTCTTCATTTCAGGCTGCCGTTGTGGTCGTATTCAATTTTGCGATGGTTTTGCTAATATTTCCCGCCATTTTGAGCCTGGATCTGCAGCGTAGAGAGGATCAGAGGCTGGATATTCTCTGCTGCTTCTACAGGTATATAATATGTAATCAGACTGTGTCGGTAGATGTCAGGCGTTCTTCTTAATAATGCAGCTCATGGTGATTCGGGTAAATCTAACCCCCGCTTCTTGTTTGCAGCCCCTGCTCCTCCAGAGTGATCCAGATTCAACCTCAAGAAATGCCCGATGCCAATGACAATCACACCTATCATCCATCATCTTATGGGAACCCCACCATCACTACCAGCACCCATATCACCACCACAGTCCAGGCCTTCACCCAGTGTGATTCATCTGGGCACCACGTGGTCACCATCTTACCACCAACCTCCCAGATCTCCACCTCGCCCTCTGTCATCGTCCCCACTGTGGACCCCTTGGGGTCTCAGGTCTTCAGCCCCTCCAGCTCCACCCGGGATTTGTTGTCTCAGGTGAATGAAACCAAAGGCAGGCGTGAGTGCGTCCCTCTTCCCTTTCTGAAGTGGAGCCTGGCGGACTTTGCCCGTGAGAAGTACGCCCCATTACTGCTGAAGCCAGAGATGAAGGTGAGCTCCGTGGCCAAGAGATCATTCATTGTGTCAGGATCTGATCTTCTTGTACTGAGATCTGCAGCTTTCCTTTCTCAGGGGATCGTGGTCGCTCTCTTCATGGCTCTTCTAGGCCTCGGCTTGTATGGAACCACCATGGTTCATGACGGACTCTACCTGACGGACATCGTCCCCCGAGAGACGAAGGAGTACAACTTCATCTCCGCTCAGTTCAAGTATTTCTCCTTCTACAACATGTTCATCGTTACTAAGGGAGGCTTCGACTACCCCAAGGCTCAGACCTCTTTGTACCAGCTCCACGAGTCCTTCGGCTCAGTCAAGTACGTTGTCCGAGAGGAGGGAAGAGACCTACCCAAAATGTGGCTGCATTATTTCCAGGACTGGCTGAGAGGTGAGGACCGATTGTACTAGAACCTTGTAGTTATAAATGCGAGATGATGAGACCTCCCAGGAGAGAGTATGGTATCACTCCTGGAGAGAGTATGGTATCACTCCTATAGAGAGTATGGTATCACTCCTGGAGAGAGTATGGTATCACTCCTATAGATAGTATGGTATCACTCCTGGAGAGAGTATGGTATCACTCCTGGAGAGAGTATGGTATCACTCCTGTAGATAGTATGGTATCACTCCTATAGATAGTATGGTATCACTCCTGGAGAGAGTATGGTATCACTCCTGTAGATAGTATGGTATCACTCCTGTAGATAGTATGGTATCACTCCTGGAGAGAGTATGGTATCACTCCTGGAGAGAGTATGGTATCACTCCTGTAGATAGTATGGTATCACTCCTATAGATAGTATGGTATCACTCCTGGAGAGAGTATGGTATCACTCCTGTAGATAGTATGGTATCACTCCTGTAGATAGTATGGTATCACTCCTGGAGAGAGTATGGTATCATGACTGTACCTCCTGTAGAGTGTATGGTATCACGACCGTACCTCCTGGAGATGTCCCGTCATCAGGTTCATCACCTTGTATTCAGCGAAGGCAGATTTCAGGTACATTGTAAATACAGAACATTTTTAACCAAACACATTTCCTTTTTTCGCCGTCAGGCCTCCAGGATTCTTTTGACAAGGACTGGCAGTCTGGTCGCATCACGCAGGACAATTACAGGAACGGCACAGAGGACGGCATCCTGGCTTATAAGCTCCTCATCCAGACGGGGAGCAAGAAGGATCCCTTTAATGTCGACCAGGTAGATCCTTATCCTGCTGAGAATGTCAGAGACCTTTGAGTTCATGTCATCCTAATACTCTGTATGTTCTCCTCCTGGGCAGCTGATCAGTCGGCGACTGGTGGATGAGAACGGCCTGATTCCTCCGGATGTGTTTTATATCTACCTGACCGTGTGGGTGAGCAACGATCCCCTGGGCTACGCTGCCTCACAGGCCAACTTTTACCCTCAGCCTCCGGAATGGATCCACGACCGATATGACACCACGGGGGAGAATCTGAGAAGTGAGTTTATATTCAATGCACTGAGGCGCCGGGCATGCAGTGCCTCATTCTCTGTGAGATCGTACCCATCGTTCTTGTGAAAACTGAAATATCCCTGTCCCTCTCTCCTCCCAGTCCCAGCTGCAGAACCCATTGAATTTGCCCAGTTTCCCTTCTACCTGAACGGCCTGCGGCAGACATCGGATTTTATTGAAGCCATTGAGAGCGTGCGCTCGGTCTGCACGGAGTTTGCTGATCAGGGGGTGTACAGCTACCCCAGCGGATACCCCTTCCTCTTCTGGGAGCAGTACATTGGCCTGCGTCACTGGTTCCTCCTGGCGATCAGCATCGTTCTGGCGTGTACGTTTTTGGTGTGCGCCCTTCTCCTGCTCAATCCATGGACCGCTGGAATCATTGTAAGAGCCCATAAACTGCTGACGACCAGTCAGAATGAGGCGCGAGGCACCGCCACCTCAGTACTAACCGCCTCCTGTTTGTGCGCTAGGTTTTCATCTTGGCTATGATGACGGTGGAGTTGTTCGGCATTATGGGACTGATCGGCATCAAGCTGAGCGCCATCCCCGTGGTGATCCTCATCGCCTCTGTTGGGATTGGAGTAGAGTTCACCGTTCACGTGGCTTTGGTAAGTCGATCGTTTAACCATTCGTGGTACCTTGTAGGCTATATTTAAAAAAAAAAAAAAAATACTGGGACATATATTTCCAGGGATTAATCCTGTTTTTATGTTTCCTGCAGGGATTTCTCACGGCCATCGGTGACCGGAACCAGCGCTCTGTGATTGCCCTAGAACACATGTTCGCCCCAGTTCTGGATGGAGCCATATCCACTCTTCTCGGGGTGCTGATGCTGGCGGGATCTGAGTTTGACTTTATTTTAAGGTACGGTTTGTGCGTTCTGTGTCTTGTGGGGTCATTAGGGTCCTTTAGGCCTCATTCACACACTGCACATTACACATCTGGTATTAAATCTTAGCCCCATTCTAAAGAGTGAGACTGAGCTGCAATACCAGACACGGCCTGTAGACCCAGGTGGCACTGTTCCTGGAGGAAAAAAAAAACTTTTTAAATTTAATTTTACACAAACAAAAAAAAAATACACTTTTAAAGTGTCTTAGGGCTCATTCAGACGGCCGTATTCTGTCCGCAAAAATGCGGATCCGTTTTTTTTTTTGTGGATTACATACTGACCCATTTATTTCTATGGGCACTTTTCTTCCATTCCACGGCTCCGCAAAACAAATGAAACACATCCTATACTTGTCAGTGAAAATCAGGACATGGCCCCATTGGTCTATAGGTCTGCAAAAATACGGAATACAATCCGTTTTTTTGCGGACATGCTGAACTTTCCACAAAATAACAGATCCGTATTTTTGTGGACATCATATGTCATCTGAATGAGCCCTGCAGTCGTCCTATCCATCATTAGGGGTCTTGCCGAGAATTCACTCTAAGACACTGAGTCTCGTCCATCTCTTTTTTTTATACATATTTATTAAAAAGGGAAATAAACCCAGCGGAAAGCCTCATGTGCGCCCCCGGAGACCTCGGGGTGTCTGCATTTTTGCAGCTCATGCGTGTATTGAATGTTCTGCAGTCATGAAGTGGTTAAATTAAATATTTAAACTGCGCGGTTTGACGTAGTTTGGATTTGGGCGGGGGGGGGCTGAGCTGGCGCGAGATTACAGCCTGTGTGCCTCAAAGACGCTGGGTCTGAATCTCATCCAAAAGCCTGGGCCGACCTGGGAGGTCTTGTTTAGAAGAGCAGGGAGGAGGGAGACAGAGCAAGTCCTGACTGATCAGGAAATAGCAGAGCGATCCCTCATGTAAACAGACGGCTGCGCACAGTGTGGGATAAACAGCTGAAGCCGTTCACAGATCGCCCCCCCCCCCCCGAAACTACTGCACCCAACATAAACATCACATCCACTTCTAAGAACTCTGCTGATTCACATCTTGGAACAGAGGCCCCTTAACCCTTCCTCCACCACATGCCTAGAAGGGGGTCATGCGGTGCTGGCGTCACGCTCCGCCATGAGGACCTCCGGGGTCTTATTTAATCCCTGCAGAGGTAAAGCCTCCATTGAGGGCCGGACAGTCCTTGTTCTTGGCACGGGGACAGGTGACCCAGTTCTGCTCACGTCAGGCCTCCAGTTTTATTCTGTGCCAAGGACGCTCTTCCTTGCATGGATCCTGCGCTCTCACACTGTGTGTGACACTCGCCCTTCCCCCTCCAGGTTAGAATGGATGGATAGGGGGAGGGAGAGTGCAGGAAGCGGGGGCACCCCCACTGACAGGGGAGGGATCCCCGGGGAAGCTGCAGGCTCCTTTACTCAGCCGGACCTAACCGTACAGCATGCTGGGAGTTGTAGTTCAGATATATCCCCCTGACCGCCTCCTCTCTTCTCTGCAGGTATTTCTTCGCCGTGCTCACCATTCTCACCGTCCTGGGGCTGCTGAACGGGCTGGTCCTGCTCCCTGTGCTGCTGTCCCTCATCGGACCCCCAGCTGAAGTGAGTCATGTGATCAGGTCGCCAAAAATGCGACATTTTACAGGTATCCGAATGTCAAGCTTATGTCACCTGTATTTCTCTTCTAGGTGACTCCTTCGGACAATAGCAGCCGCCTCCCGACACCCACCCCGGAGCCGCCACATCTCAACCACCACACCTACTACATGCAGCACAAAGCTGGGGAGCGAGGGGGCTTCAGTGACCCCGAGGACTCCTCCGAATATTACTCTGAGACCACCGCCACCTCAGGGGTGGAGGAGGATGATCCCCATCTCTATGAGCGAAGCCCGTATATCATCCCCCCAAAGCCATCACACATCCTGCTGGAAGCCAGCAAGAGCCCCTCTTACCCCAAAATCATGGTGAGTTATCTGAGACTAAGGCGGCCATTTACTAAGCCGTGTGCTCCAATTTTTGGCGTAAAAAAAAGGCATTAGACCCCAAATTGTGTTTTTGTTTTTTAAACCTGTGCAACAAAATATTGTAGAATTTCAGCACCAATAAATCTACCACCTTTACGCCTGGAAACGGGCGTAAAAGAGGAGTGAAAACTTCTGCAGTCGGGGGCTGGACTAGTTCTCACTCCAGGTGCTCGGACCACCGGAGATGACGCCTCATCAGAAATTAGTAGAATCCTCCAGCGGCGCATAGGCGAAACGTAAAATGCCGGTCTTTGTGAATGACCCCCCAAGACTTTCATAAAATACACAGTAATGCACCCAGGCTGCAGTAGAACAGTGCCACCTAGTGGCCAGGCTCTGAACTACCGCACCGGTCATGACTGTGGTAAATGGGTCGGAGGAGTAAATCCGTGTTATTCTTCTGTTACAGTTGGTGAAGCCTTGCAAGGGGAGCCAAGGAGACAATGCAGACAAGACTCCTGCCCATAATCTAAAGGACTCTCAGGAGCCTAAAGACTGGAGAAAGTGTCACCAGGGGTCTGCATGGACTAAGCAGCCCCCCAATTCCAGGACTCAGTACAGTAGTAGGCCTCAGGGCCACAGAACTATACCACCAGCCTACTGTACAAAGGTGACCGGCCCCAGCGGCTACCATCACCACCGTGACCGCTACGGCCTCTGTGACCGTGGCAGTGCATCCAAGCTTGCCCGGTGCAGTGAGGGCTTACAGCCACGAGGGCTATGAGGACAGCGATACGGACTGTGCGGAACACAGGCCCAGATGGGCTAGGGGCAAAAACCGCCACCTGGAGGTGTTTGAGCTGGAGGATCTGGAGCAGAACCGGAGCGCAGAGCATTCATCTGCTGTCCGCTAGGTCAGTATATGGAGGCAGGAGAAGTGCTGCCATCCAGTGGTGGTCGGGGGTACTGCAGCGCCCACTCACCACTAGAACCTCGCAGTTTTAACACTTTCCTTTTCTTCTCTTACAGAGGTGTCCGCTCCGAGCTCTGAGACCCTGAACTTGTACAGGAGCCCCGACCCCCGGAGAGGAGAACAAGAGATACTAATGATATAATAAGTATTAGAGACTGCGAGCGCGCCGTATATTATACGTGGAAATGTAAAGAAATGTCTATTTAATAAGCTGATAATGTACTGTAGAGGCCAGGGAGGAGCAAGACCCCGAACCTCCCCGCCTCCCCCCAATCTCCCCTCCGTCTCCTGCAAATCAGACCCCCCCTCCCAGTTTTGCTGCTATCAGTTAACTCCTTTATTCCTGGAGTCATTTTTTTGTGCAGTGTTCCTTCACTTCGGGAGAAAGACGACAAAAAAAAGGCACTTTCCTTCCCCGATAAAAAAAAAGTTCTGATTTCTCAGTGCTCCAGGACTATGCGGAGCGGTCGCTATAGATGACCCCCTATGTCACTTGGGGGGTCGTCTATCATAGGCCGGCGTTTTACCCCAGTCTTCGATGCCGGAGGATGCGCCAAATTTAAATTTTGTCTCACGGGAATTAAAAAAGTTACAAATGTTGCATAGCATTCTAGGCGAATGACCCCCACTGTATCTTCCCCCTGCGCTGATACATTGTTTCATTACAATTGGTTAATGTCTCAAAGGTGAATGAGAATATATTTAGGAGCTTTCACGCGAGGTGGGAGGTACAGAATGCCTCAATTATGTCGCAAGCTCCAAAAGGCCTTCATTCTATTCCCCAGGTCCCCAAAATGGGCGCAGAGAATCCGTCATGGTGACAAGGAACCCCTACCTCCAGCAGTATCCACTGTAGTTCCCCCCAGAACGTGTAGCACTGCAGATTCTCGATTACTACATGACTAATTAACCTCCGTATTAACGCCTTCACTGCCAGAATGTTGTCCAGCACTGAAGTGGTTAAGCCCCGCTTTGTATCTGCTGTGAACGATATATAAAGATATAGGATTCTATATAAGTGGCCTGTCCTGTATAGGACATCGTTATATTGGTCCCGCTTCAGGGACTGCGAGTGATTAGTATTCTGGTGTTAATTAATATAATAATTATTATTATTATTAGCGTGGTGTATATAAGATGTGAATCGGCAGCTTCTCTAACAAATATATATATAAATATTAACCCTCGTGTCGCTACCGGGATCCACAGGGCGACGCAGCCCCGACAGCACGCACCTCCCTGCGGGTCCCGGCGGCAGTGACGGGAAGGGTCGGTCTAAGTGTTTGTGTCTGTTCTGTGGACTGAAGCTCGGTACAAGGTGTCGCTGCGCCAAATCTAAATTATTTATATTAAATGGAAACAAAGGTTTATTTTTGTAGAATGTACAGAAGTCGTAGTCGCCGACCGAAGTCTATTTTTAAAGAGTAAAATATATATTATCTATGATTATAATCAACCGCCTCCGAGTCTTTCTTCTCAGTGTTTGTTGTGTCGTCTGTAATGTGTGAAATCATCCAAGGAGCAGTATTATAGTAGTTATATTCTTGTACATAGGAGGTTAGTATTATAGTAGTTATATTCTTGTACATAGGAGCAGTATTATAGTAGTTATATTCTTGTACATAGGAGCAGTATTATAGTAGTTATATTCTTGTATATAGGAGCAGTATTATAGTAGTTATATTCTTGTACATAGGAGCAGTATTATAGTAGTTATATTCTTGTACATAGGAGCAGTATTATAGTAGTTATATTCTTGTACATAGGAGCAGTATTATAGTAGTTATATTCTTGTACATAGGAGCAGTATTATAGTAGTTATATTCTTGTACATAGGAGCAGTATTATAGTAGTTATATTCTTGTACATAGGAGGCAGTTATATTATAGTATAGTTTATATTCTTGTACATAGGAGCAGTATTATAGTATGTTTATATTCTTGTACATAGGAGCAGTATTATAGTAGTTATATTCTTGTACATAGGAGGCCAGTATTATAGTAGTTATATTCTTGCTACATAGGAGGCAGTATTATAGTAGTTAGATTCTTGCTTAACATAGGAGGCAGTATTATAGCAGCTTATATTCTTGTACATAGGAGCCAGTATTATAGTAGTTATATTTCTTGTATATAGGGAAGCAGTATTATAGTAGTTATATTCTTGACATGAGGAGCCAGTATTATAGTAGTTATATTTCTGGTACATAGGAGGCAAGTTTTATAGCAGTTATATTCTTGTACATAGGGAGCAGGTATATAGCAGTTATATTCTTGTACATAGGAGCAGTATTATAGTAGTTATATTTCTTGTACATAGGAGCAGCTATCTAATAAGTAGTTATATTCTTGTACATAGCGGAGCCAGTATTATAGTAGTTATATTCTTGTACATAGGAGCAGTATGTACATAGTAGTTATATTCTTGTACATATAGGAGCAGTATTATAGTAGTTTATATTCTTGTAATAGGAGCAGTATTATAGTAGTTATATTCTTGTACATAGGTATAGCAGTATTATAGTAGTTATATTCTTGTACATAGGAGCAGTATTATAGTTAGTTAATATTCCTTGTACATAGGAGCAGTATTATAGTAGTTATATTCTTGTACATAGGAGGCAGTATTATAGTAGTTATATTCTTGTACATGGAGCAGTATTATAGTAGTTATATTCTTGTAGCATAGGAAGCAGTATTATAGTAGTTATATTCTTGTTACATAGGAGGCAGTATTATAGTAGTTATATTCTTGTACATAGGAGGCAGTATTATAGTAGTTATATTCTTGTACATAGGGCAGTATATGCAGTTAATTCTTGTATAGGAGGCAGTATTATAGTAGTTTATATTCTTTGTACATAGGAGCA